>CAVNYN010223847.1:0-48323 GCA_963692815.1 Nyctanthes arbor-tristis | reverse complement strand
CCCCCCCCCCCCCCCCAAGACAAACAACCCAAGCAGAAAAAAGAAAAAAACCAAACGTGATGAAAAATAATTTTCTTGTTTCAAAGAAAATGTGATCAGACGTGTGCTCTTCCGATCTTGAAAAATATTTTCCATGGAAAAAATGTTTATCAAACACCACAAAAAGTAAAAATTTTAGTGGAAAACCTCATTTCCCATGGAAAATCCTTGCTAATTAAACACACTTTTAGTGTTTTATTTGGCTATCTAATTAAAATGTGTTCCGCAAAGTCGGATCTTGTCTCCTAATTAATTCATCCTAAATGTATCATTGCTTTCTATGCTTAATATTCCTATACATTGACTAACAAAGGAAACTTCCTCAATCATGCATTCAAGTTGTCCAATTCTTTTATGGAGGTGGAAACTCAATTATAAATTTTAAGCCAATGAAAAAAGTGTGCCTTAGCTATTAGAGTATCTTCAATGCACAGTCAAGGTCGAATGTCATGGCTCAAAGTTCAACATGAGAGAGATACACACAAAAAAAAAAAAAATTGATGGGTCCCATATATTTCCTATTTTCTTTTTCTTTTAATCACTTTAATCTCTTTTACCCCATTTTTTCTCCACTTTTTCTTCATCGTGTGATGTGCAATGTCATATATCTACATTTTTCTTCATCATGTCAATCATTATTTTGTTATTATTTTTGAATTTGTCTCTACCTCTCTCCTCTTTTTTGAATTTCCCTCTATTTTTCTTCACTTTTCTCTCCTTTCCCACTCAATTTCTCTCTCCTTTTTCTCTCTATCTCTCTCATGTTGAATTTTGAGCCATGACATTCGACCTTGACTAGGCATTGGAGATACTCTTAGGTCGTGATGTTAACTCCCTTAACTTTAATGAAGAAATGGGAACAAATAGTCAAGATCTGATCTCCCGCCTGATATATATATATGACGGAATTACATGTGGTGAGAGATTATTAGGAAAACCTACACATTGTAGGCTTTCTGTATGTGGCCCACACAAATGTCCCAATAGTCGTCTGTTTAGTTTTTCTTATTAAAATGTAAAAAAAAAAAAAAGGCAAAACACGATAATGCAGTAATAAAAGCAAGCTTTCATGACAATATTGAGCTTCATGTTTTTAAGTGGTCTAGCGAGCTTTTAAGTTCGGTAAAACTAATCACACCCGCATATCTTATTGGACGACTACACAAATCTCCCTCCATTCATTTTAAAAAAATCCGTTTTTATTTCAAATTAATTAGGAATAGTTTATTTTAGAAATTGTCAATGATCGATAGATCAGGTATTCTACTATTTATATCTCGAATTCAACACCTCAATGCATCAAATAAGATAAAGCATCATGGAGAAGCTTTATTACTTCCCTTCAGCCATTTTGTTGGCTCATTCTCTAATGGCATGCTTAGCCATGGGGGAAACCAATGTAACAATCGATCAATCATCTCTACTCAGTTTCAAAAGCCACATAACTTCTGACCCTTCAGACATTTTATCCAATAACTGGTCAGCTTCCACTCCGGTATGAATCTTACTGGAAATGTACCATCCCAATTGGGAGATCTGTCATTTCTTGTTTTTATCAACTTAAGCCGAAACTATTTCCATAATAGTTTACCACAAGGGTTGCTTCATCTTCATCGGTTGAAATCCATTGATTTTAGCTTCAACAACTTCACTGGAGAAATTCCTTCATGGCTTGGTTTCTTACCCGAACTTCAAGTTTTGAATATTCAAAATCATAGTTTTCATGGTTTCATTCCATTTTCTCTATCAAACATATTTACCCTCCAGTCTCTTGATCTCTCTTTTAATTCCATACAAGGAAACATTCCAAACGAGATTGGAAATCTTCACAAGTTGAAAGCGCTCATGTTACAGTATAACATGCTCTCTGGTCCAAGGCCATCACTTATTTTCAACATATCGACAATGGAAATTCTATCCTTAAATGGGAACAGCTTAACTGGTGGTCTCCCCATAGATATATGCCAAGGCTTCCCGAGATTTCATGCACTTAATCCATCTACAAATGAACTGGGCGGCGGAATTCCATCAAGTCTATCACTATGTTCACAACTTCAGGTAATTTCTTTGTCGAAGAATAAATTTAGCGGATCCATCCCAAGGGAAGTTGGTAGTATAAAGACACTTCAAGTTTTACATCTTGGTTCAAATGTTTTGACAGGTAACAATCGAAATTTTCATTCATTTTCTTTTTGAAAAATATAAGTACAATTTGCAGTATGAGCAATACAAATGCATATAGAGTTACATCAAAATGAGACCCAAAACAAAGTAAATACATAAACTAACAATACTGTTAGAGAAACTCACACAACTTGCGATTGGTGGAAATTGAACCTTATCCTTAATTGGCTAGGCCTTCACTGGCTATTTATATGTAACGGTGTGCCTCGAATTTATTAACTTGTTCGCTCTATTTTTCTCTTTACTGGTTTTATGTTCTCAATTTTTTAAAGCACTATAGACTTATTTAATTATAATAATGAAAACTTAAGATGTCAATTTGGAAACCCTTATCTTGGAGAACACTTTCTCATAAATTGCATCCATGTCCTAACTACTAGGACTTGATTTTCCATTTAAAAGATCAACATTATTAAGATTAGTAGGTCAAGTGATTACATGCTACTTAATAGTTTTCTTTTAATTCAATGTGGGGCTTTTATCTCGTAATATACGCCTCACAACGGATAATTAGTTAGAGTAGACAAATCTAGAAGTCTCACAACGGATAATTAGTTAGAGTAGACAAATCTAGAAGTCTGTATACTCATTTCGAGTCTTAATTGATTTTGATTGCTCATAGCTTAATGAGTTTTGATACCATATCTAAAATTGGGCTTTCGTCGTAGAAGATATATATATATATATATGTTCATAGTTTTGTATTAATTCAATGTGGCACTTTATCCCTCAATTTTGACTTTTTCCTAACAATCGTGAAATAGATAATCAGCTAAAATGATTCAAAATCCAAAATTGAAACTGAAATATAAAAGAGAATGTCCCTGGTATTTTAATTTTATAACATTCTGCAGGTGCAATACCAAAAGAATTGGGTTACCTGGAAAACCTAGTTGAGCTAAGGCTGGAAGATAATTTTCTCACGGGAAATATTCCGGCCAGTATCTTTGACATTTCTTCATTGCAATACATTAACATTGCTCAAAGTAACCTATCTGGTTCTCTTCCTGCAAATATTTGCTCTCCTCGTACCCAACTTCAACATTTAATTTTGCACGACAACAAATTATCTGGTCCACTCCCAGCTCGATTAGGTGAATGCTCAAAACTTCAGACTTTGCGGCTATCATACAACAAATTTAGTGGATCACTCCCACAAGGGCTTGGGAATTTAACTGCGATTAGGCTTCTTCGTTGTGGAGTTAACCAGTTGACAGGTTCAAGTTCTTTCAATTGACCTTAAGTAGGTTTAGTTTTCATTGCAAGTGCTTCGTTCTAAAGTTGAAATACTTTCCCCACAATTTGTAGGTGTGATCCCAGAAGAGATTGGCATGCTTGGAAAATTAGAGGGTCTTTACTTGGCTGTCAATTACTTAAGTGGTAGCATTCCAATACAAATCTTCAACATTTCGGCACTGAAAATAATTTCTATTTCCCAAAATTTACTTTCAGGCAACATTGGTCAGCTGATTTCTGGTCATGAGTCACCTGATCTTGAAACTTTGTATTTGCACGCCAACAGTTTCCATGGAAGCATCCCAAGTTCTTTTGCAAATTTTTCAAAACTCAAAATCTTAGAACTTTCTCGCAACAATTTTACTGGAACAATTCTCAGCTCCCTTGGAAATTTGAGATACCTTAGGGATATAAGCTTTGAGAATAATAATTTTATCACTGAATCAGAAGAATTGAGTTTTATCACTTCTTTTACAAACTGTAGATATTTGCAGAGGTTTGCTTTTGGCTATAATTCTTTCAACGGCATTCTTCCAGATTCAGTAGGAAATCTTTCCACTTCACTGCTATATTTTTATGGTTATCAATGTGGTCTCCATAGTCGCATTCCGGAAGAATTTGGCAATATAAGCAGTTTGATACTATTAAGTTTGTTTGGCAATCAGCTGACGGGATCAATCCCCGAAAGCCTCGGGAATCTACAAATGCTTCAAGTGTTATCGCTTTACGCCAATAAATTAGAAGGATCTATACCAGATACTCTTTGCAAGTTAAAGAAGTTGATGGGATTAAGGTTGCATGAAAAATTGCTATCAGGTCCAATTCCAGACTGCATAGGCCAAATGATTGCTCTGGAACACATTAATTTCCAATCCAACAAATTCTCCTGCATACCTCGAAGCCTGATGCAATTGAAAGATCTGGTAGATTTAAATCTTTCGTCGAATCAGTTCTCAGGCATTATTCCAAGCACCATTGGAGAATTATGAAATGTGGTTAATCTTTCATTGGCGCATAACCAACTCGAAGGATCATTTCCTGACTCAATCGGTATGATGCTTAATCTGTGGCAAGTTGATCTTTCTCACAACAACCTTTCTGGTTCGATACCTGTGTCCCTGGAGGCACTTCAACAGCTGACGTATTTTAATGTTTCCTTCAACCGTCTAAGTGGTAAAATTCCTTCTGGTGGTCCTTTTACAAGTTTCCCAGGAGAATTCTTCGTTCAAAACAGAGGATTATGTGGTGGTCCTAGATACAATGTTCCACCATGTCAACCCTTTGCAACTCATGGATCGAAGAGGAGAAAGATACTTCAATTTGTGTTTATTATGTTGGGAACTTTGGCGCTAATATTTTTTCTGATCATTGAGTATGTATTTGTTCGATACAAAAGGAAAGGTAAAGTCCATATCAGAATAGACGTGTTGCCGACCATGACACTTTAAGAGTTTCGCAACACGAAATTTTTCAAGCAACTGGTGGTTATAGTGAGACGAATTTGCTTGGTGCTGGAAGCTTTGGATTTGTCTACAGTGGGACTCTTAGAAATGGAATGTGTGTGGCTATAAAAGTATTTAATTTGCAAGTACAAAATGTATTCAAGAGTTTTGATATAGAATGTGAAGTGTTGCGTAACCTCCACCATAGAAACCTGTGTAAAGTCATTAGTTCTTGCTCTAATCTAGATTTCAAGGCTTTGGTGCTGGAATACATGCTGAATGGTAGCCTCGAGAAGTGGTTATATTCACATAACTACTACTTGGATATCAAACAACGGATGAGCATAATGATTGATCTCGCAGCCGTGTTAGAATATCTCCACCATTGCCACTCGACGCCCATAATACATGCTGAATGGTAGCCTCGAGAAGTGGTTATATTCACATAACTACTACTTGGATATCAAGCAACGAATGAGCATAATGATTGATCTCGCAGCCGCGTTAGAATATCTCCACCATTGCCACTCGACGCCCATAATACACTGTGATCTGAAGCCTAGTAATGTACTGTTGGATGAAGATATGGTTGCGCACTTGAGTGATTTTGGAATTTCCAAGCTATTGGCCGAGGATGAGACCATTGCACGCACTATTACCCTAGGGACATTTGGTTACATTGCACGAGGTAAATCTTCTATCCCTTTCTATCTATGTGCTCATCCCTTGACAATAGATTGATTTCATGCCTACCACCCAACAAATTTCATGTGTATATTTCTATTTCTATATATGTTATATAGTTGCGGAGCTAGGAATTTCTAGCTAGGGGACTTGTAAGAACCCGTACGCATGAAGCGTGACCAATGAGGATGTGTAGCAAAATTTTTGTATTCCAAGAGTGAATTTTAGAACACAAATAAATCCTTTATTTAAAAAAAAAAAAAAAACTTTAGGTAGCTAATAGATCAAAATACACAAGAAATAGGAAAATTGAATCAATAACTGAACAAATTAATGGCTGAAATGGTTTTCCATTTTTTCCCCATTGAGTATCCTAATGGGGATTGTTGGGTGGGGAATTGAACCATTGACGAAACGTGTGAAAATTAATTCAAATACTATCAAACTACATGAGTCTTGATATGTCCATTTTGATGATTCAAATAAGAAAAATATATGCAATAGAGGGGAAAACAAGGATGAACAATTAATAAACGAACCACTCAAAATCTATGCTCCATCAAATTTTGACAATTTACACAAAAAGTTAGTTTATAGATGAAGTTTTAATATTTAATATTGGCTGAAAGGATCCAAAAGAAAAAAGGGAAATAAAATTCAATGTTATTAGAGCTTAAAGAAAGTTTTTGTAGTCAAAAGGGTTCCAACAGATCGGAAGAGTAAAAATTTGATTTGCAATTTGGGTATTAGGTATTTGGATTAATGGATGGTTCAATTATGAGCTTTTGGGTTGATTGCTTAGTGGGCTTGAAACTGGAGATATTTAAAAAAAAAAAAAGAAAATGACTTCGTAGAAATAAACTTTTTTTTTTTAACAAAACAACATGGGGATGTCTAGACTTGAGCCTAGCTCAACCCTAGCTCCGCTGCTCCGCAATAGTCAAATTGTAACAGTTGGGTAACAGCCACCAGATTTGGCCTGCTGTTCGGGGACTTGATATGTATCCTTAGTTTACTTATTGTCTCTTTGGGTTAATATCATGTCTCCTGGTCAATGAGGCTTAGCCATTTGGTTATGGGGTTAGACTGAGGTACTAAGGAGTATTTTCTATATTTTATTACACTATATATTTCCCTGTATGAGGGTTTGTGTTGTCGAATTTTTTAGTACTGTGGTTTAGTAGAATAAATATCTATATGCATTTATACTGCTACAATACAACTTTGTACTTGTACTTTCCAAAAAAAAAAAAAAAAAAAAAAATCCTAAGTCTTGGATCCAAACTCCTAACATCTCCGCTTGAACCTTGCTACAAATTGAATTGGGCTGAATCTGGGGACTATATGGTCTTAATGCAAATCTAATAGCTTGCATAGATGGCTTGTTTTTCTTTTTCACTATGTTTATCATTGCTCGCGTGTGGGGGATTATTTCTTCATTGCCAACATTTTCTCTATCCTCATCATTCATTTTTTCGTGTTCTTGTTAACAAAATTTAAACTTGTTTGTAGAATTTGGATTTGAAGGACTAGTATCAAGACGTTGTGATGTATATAGCTATGGCGTCATACTGATGGAAGTTTTTACAAGAATGAAGCCAAATGATGAAATATTTTCTGGAGATTTGACACTTAGAAGATGGGTACACAATAACATGCCTGATGGAGTTTCTCAAATAAGAGATTCCAACTTGTGGGAATCAGAAGCACAAATCTTGTTCAGAAAGCTAGATTGTTTACGTTCCATTATGGAAGTGGCTTTAAGTTGCACTTTCGTAAGCCCTAAGGAGAGGATAAGCATGGAAGAGGAGGTCCATGCATCATTGAAAAAGATTCAAGTTCAGCTTCTTTCATGTTATGCATAAGCTCAAAAAATGCAGAATGTATGGCGAAATTAGAGAAATGAGGGTTAGTGATGAATGTAATAAGTTTTGTGATTCTGTTGTAATGAAAAACTATTGTAATGAAAAACTAGATCATCCATTAATATTTTTTTTATATGTATTTTAAGATTTTAGAATTAGCTTCTTGAAAAGTCGAAGTTAATTTACAATCTTCAATAATAATGGAATAATCTCATTGTAGCATTCAGTCTTAACATTAGTAAATGGCTGAATAAACTTTGCATTGCAAACTTTGAGCTGTTTAATGAAAATGTAATGAAAGAACTCATAATACACCATCATCGCTTAAAATTTTGTCTATTTTTAGATCCACAAGTTTTTCCTGTAGCACTAAAATGAATTTCAATCACTAAATATGGAATATTTCTCATCCATTAATTGGGAAAGAAAGCTGTAATTATTTGGTCACGTACGTGTAAGTTATCTTGCAATTAAAAGTTTAAAACTACTCCACACATATATACATCTCCATTCCATAATTTCTCCTAGCTAAGAGCAGTATATATACAGCAATGAAACAATTTTCTATAGCTCTTCTTTGAGATTTAAAGATTTCTTTCTAGGGTCTTCTTACAATTTTGCCAACTCTTTTTATCTAATCTCTTGGAACAAATCGATTACAGAGTTGTGTACTCACCATTGGATGAGTGGTAGAATACTATTAACATCTTATACTTCTTATAGACTTTGAACACAACAGTTAATTCCAATTAATGTATTGATTAGGATAGCTGAAAAAGCTGTCAAAAATAAGCCATATAATGTGGTGCAAAAATGCATCTAATGACTTAAGTATATAGTATGGGTTGAAGTTTGACATTTCTTGAACACACACAAGACAACAGTTGCCCAATGAATGGTATATCAGAGAGTGAACTAGACACTCAACCTAACCACGAATTTAATAACACGCCAGAAGAATTCAGACGATAATTCTTGATAAAGTAGGATAATTTCTTGAATAAGAAATTAGAAACGAGAATCAAATTCTCACAAGAAAATTCCCAAAGGAATACATTAGGGTTCTATATTATTCTTCAAAACGAAACTTGAATAAAAATTACAAATAGTCTCGTAAATAGATGTAAAAACAAATCTACACCTATTAGGAAACTTAAAACTAAGAAAATCGAAAATAATTGGAAAAAACTAAATTTCAGTGTTTTGGGCCCTGTTGAGTGCGGCCCAGAAGAAATCAGACCGCCCAAAGTTTTTGTTATTCAAGGGGGCCCAAAAAAATTTAAAAAAAAAAAAAAAATTACATGGGTGCTGTCGCACAGAATTAAACCTGAGCAGCCACATTGACGCTCCGAAGCCCAACGAACTGAACTGTGCAAGCATTTAATCCAATTATGCGCCCGCAGAGTAATAATGCCTTTTGAAACTGCAAATTTGGCTCCGATTGCGGCCGCATTATTAACCGAGTGTCTTGATCAAAATCAAGTCTCCCAACATCGACTAGCTCGAATCATTTCAAAATTAGAGTGAATGAAATGAGCGGCTGCTCAACTAGTAAAGCATGAGTATATGATGCATGCTGTGTTACTTTAAATAAATTTTGGGATTTGCAACCCTTTTTCTATTATCCGTTTTCAAAAATACTATTCTTATTGGAACAAAATTCATTCCATCAGAAATACCACAAACCTATTATCATTAACTTTCAACTTTCCGCCTGTTCAAAAAAAAAAAAACTTTCAACTTTCCGCTTTCAACATTCAACATTAACAACTTTTCCATTATTTGAGTACACCAATCTCCGTGCCCTTTTCTAAGGAATCAACATTGCCAAAAAGGAAAAAAGAAGAAAATAAAAATGTAACGAACATTTTGGTTCCTGTTACCTTAGCTCCTTAGAAAAATTTATCGATATACACCCATTTTCTTTCAAAAAATTTGGATACATATTGAAAATTTGCTCCTTTCACACTTTATCATTGAAAAGCATTTTAACTTTTTCAAATTAGTGATATATGCTTCTTGATGCAATGGCATAGATATATGTGCTTGAACAATTTACTAGGAATAATATTAATATATTCACAAGAAAAGAAACAAAGCAATTAAAGTCCAATGAGTGCAACTTAAACATAAGACATGTTCACACATCGAACCTTATCGTTTGAATGAAAATATGAAATCACTGAAGTTTTCTTAAAACTAGTGTCCTTAAAAGTTTACTTTCTTAAATAGCGAGTAGAGGTGTCCTGGTTGCTCATGGTGTCAACGTGTCAAATGTCTCAAATCATTGCTATCTATCGATATATTTAGTTGCTTATTTATGGGTCATCAATTACCAAAAAATTTATGTTGAGAAAAAAGACATCAATACTAAATCAATTAGGAGAAAAAAAACTCTTAACAACATTCTGAATTTCTATATCATGAATACATTAAGCATTGAACAAAATAGACAAGATGCATTGATAGTGCCTTTGATACTTAACATGTCAAAGTTCCGCAAGCATCCAACTTCCTGATAATGGAAAAGTCTATCTGAACATATACTTTGTACAAAAAGTTTTACATAGAATGGTGTGACACAACTATGGAAGTTGATTCTGTGAAAAAATAGATTTCTTCTATTTGTTCGTTTGTTTAAGTTTTTGTAAAAAGTATTCATACATAGAAAAACTCCCTAATAAGATAATGCTAATATCGAGATTAAAAACGAATTAAGAAGCCAGGTTGGCAATTTCAAATTCAGGGGCAATCCTTAACATAGACGTAGGGAGCAGTTTGAGCAAAAACGAAGAGGAAAGTACGCTAAGTGTAATTATGAAACTTAATTAACGCCAAATGAACATCTTAAATTTATACTCACTTGGTGTCAATTATATAGACTTATTTGCTTCTTTTATGTAGATAAAGAAAACTTATCGAAAAGGCAATTTTTACATGATTTTCCTAATCTATCCTTAGTTAATTAGCATTGATAAGGGTAATTATTATGACCAGGTAAATTAAATAATGTACTTTGGTAACACACTGAATATATTTCATATAAACCATCACATGCATTAACCACATTTCAAATATATATCCCAATTTAATCGTACAATCTATTTCACCATTTCCTTCAACACTTCCGCAACCCCCCACCCCACAACCCACCCCCAAAAAAAAAAAACACAAAAAAAACCCCTTCTTCCCATCAAAGAACAAACGCCAACAGAAAAATAACTCACCATGTTTAAGAGAAATTACCGATGCTAAGATTTTACAATATAGAAAGTGAGAAGAAACTGAGCTTTTTAGCTCATCTGAATTCAATTCACTAACTGAATGATCTGTTTTCAAGGTATACATACAAGAGATGAAGAGAGATGACCAGGAAGGAAAAGAATAAGAAAATTAAGTGATTAATTAGGCTGAAAAACCAAATAACTACTTCCAAATGGAAACCAACTGCAAAAAACACAACGCAGAAAGTACAACACTGGCTCTTCAATACAAGATGTTTTGCTCCTCAACTTTCTAACTAGAAGCAGCACTCTTTCTTGCAGCATATACTCGATAAGCAGCCAGCCCCACAATGGCCACTGCAGCGCCAACTGTGATATGGAGAAAAGTTAGTGACACCACATTGGATACTTAGGTAGAACATTTCATTCAGACAAGTGATCAAATTAACAAAGGTTTCCCAACTTTAACCTAGTAGTAAAAAGTTCATCCCAAGCCAAAGTTAATGACAATCCCAACCTTTTATGCTCGCGATGAGTTAGTCCCATGGGACAGAAACAATCCATGTGACAACCAACGACACGCATTACACACTGAAGTTGATGAAAGAGCCATCCTAACCCTATAGTGCTCACAATAACTTACTCGTGATGGACATCAAAGAGGCAGATTACTTGGCACTCTTTGAGGTGATGGATTCACAATTCAAAAGCTTTGAAAAAAGGCAAAAGAAAAATTAAAAAAGGAAAACTAAAACATGTAAAGAAACGACTTGCTCCCCACAAACCTCTTCCCCACCCCTTCATCTCCTACATTGCCCCATTACTAGTTTCCAACTTGTCTCTCTCACAAATCTTAAAATTGAATCCCATCCCATAAGCAAAACTTCTGCAATACATAAATAATGAGAAACAAAGGAATTCCCTCCTTTAATTTTTAGTGCTCGAAACAGTCATAAATGGGGTTCCAGTATCTCTTAAAACGAAGCAGGTTATAATGCAGTCACAGATAAAATATAAATTGAAAAATGATGCAATGGGTGAACTAAGTGATGAAAGAGTCAAGACTAGAAGTTGATTGCAAATTTTGCCTCTCTGAGTCTTAAGTTATGAATCAATCAACATATGTAGGACAGATGATATAATTTCAGTTAGTACAAAATTAGATGAAATTTCAAGTCTGAGCTCAATGTCAAAGAACACATAAGCTGCTTAAAATCCTATTTCAGAAATGTTCAATTTTCTTTCAGATCGGAAGAGCGCCCCCTTATCTGTTCATAGAAATATGAGACTTGAAAACCATGTGCCTTAACAGAAGTCAAGTAGACAAATTAAGGTCTAGCCAAAGCTTAGATCAGGGATCACCAGTTACAAATAGCATAGGTTGGGAACCACCGCTTAAAATTCCCATACAAATATATAAGAAAAAATTAGAGATCGAACTAATCTATATTCTGGCAGAACATAGATACAACTTTCAGACAGAGAAAATTAGCATGGTTTCTTGTTCACTCATGAAAACACTTTGGAATAACAATAATTGAGAACCATCTCAAACCTAATTACATTAGCTGCAGTATAGTGAGTTCAACGAGTTGTAGAAGATGAAGACAACACCAATCATTGACGATGTTAAAAAAACTAAAAATGAAAACGAAAAAGAAGAAAAAGCAAAATACCTGATACAACCTCAAGGGAGCGAACAAAATACCTGATACAACCTTAAGGTAGCGATTAAAGAGTCTGTGATACTGCTTGCGGCTTTTCCCAGCAGCAGTTTCAGGAACACTTAAATGTGGATGCTCTGCTGCAGTTAAGATCCTTTGAAATATATTACAGAAATCTCCTAGCTTTGTGCTGATAGGTATTGGAGCCTCTATTCCCATGTCCTGACTTACCTACAGGAAAGTATTACAGTAGAATGCAATCAGCTTCAGCTAGAGAAGGAATATCCAGAAGTACCTGGCAAAAATGTTGCTTCAAATCTGTACGGGGAAAGGGAAGTCCAAATTGCACAGTCCATTTCTAACCATACAAAAATTATGCTCATATACACAATTTTTATCCTAGTGCAAGGGTCTGAACAAGGAACCCCATCAAGTGCATAACTTTGCTGAACTGCCAGTCTGCCTCTTCGGATATAGTAATACATTTTCTTCTTTTTTTTTTTTTTTTTTTTTTTTTTTTTTTGGGGGGGGGGGGGGAAGCAGTTATTGTAATACTTGTTCTATAAACTAGTTATTCAGTTTTCATAAATGGATGCAGTAAATGTAACAACCCGCTCTATTTTGGCATGATATTGTCTGCTTTGGGCCTAGCCCGCACGGTTTTGCTCTTGGGCTTTTACCCAAAAGACACTATCTTTCTCTTTACCTAAGCGATGTGGGGATTGAGGCTGTCATACTAGACTTACCTAATTATATGCAAAATGAAAAAACTAAGAAGTTTTGGTTTCTTGGCAAAGATATGCAAGATTTCGGTATATCAACAAATAATCCTTGAGTAGAAAATTTTAATGAGTGAAGCCATATAATGAAGTTTGTAGATCAAGTATAAGGAGTAAGTGTTAAACATACACTAGTTCTAGACAAATATCAATGAAGAGATAAAAACCATACCCACCTTGAGTCAGTCAAATAAGAATCAAGATCGTCCTTAGCGGCAATGATGAAGCAAGGCACCTCATAGCCGGTAGCTTCCCCATGACTAGCAACATCCCCAAGCATTTCAGTTGCCTTCTGCCGCAATGATGAAGCAAGGCACCTCATAGCCGGTAGCTTCCCCATGACTAGCAACATCCCCAAGCATTTCAGTTGCCTTCTGCCAAGATTGTCCATTGGAACTGGAAGGGAAAAATGCCAATACGTGGACATTACAATACAATGATATGCCAAACCAAGAAAATGGGAGATAAGCAGAAATACTTGAAAGGGTGAATATACAACCTTTTTTTTCTTAATCAATTCAATAATGAAGATAAAAGCAAGCAATCATCACCCATAAACAAATTTAAGTGGTATATCATGGGAAAATTAGAGATATATGACAATGACGGATGCATTATAAAATGATACACCCTTGTGCTTGTCAACCAACAGAACTATAAAATACATCAGTCTGCCCCAATAGTCTAAAAAATAGACATCATGGTATGCGTTGTAAGCATCACAACAATAAGCTTAATAAATTTCGCTAAAATAGACATCATGGTATGCGTTGTAAGCATCACAGCAATAAGCTTAATAAATTTCTCTAAAATCTTAAGTTATCAGAAAGATTTTTGTCATTTAATTTAGAGCCTGTTTTATTTTTGAAAAAAATAAAAGCAGTATTCAAGGACCTAGAAGACGCTCCCAAGCCTATTTAGCTAATCTTCTGAAGACGCTTTCTCAAAGTGCTTCCAGAGAAAGTTGGCCTAAGATAACCTTTTTAGGAAGCACTTATACGAAAAGCAGAAGTAACAAGTTGAACTTATCACAAATACGCCCTTAGCCTAAAACACATCCCCTCATGTGGAAGGGGGGTTTGTTTTCCAAACGGCATAACAAGTGTTCAATTTCATCACTTGGTGGAGGCAAGACTTGAACCTAATACCACATAGCAAAATTAGAAAAAAACGTCGAGGCTGATTATTATTTGGTTGCCTTCCGATCTCTAAGCCTAGAAAGATTTCAATTATATCAGTAAGTATGAACTTGTTTTCAAGACCATGCACAAATATCTTTAGAGCTTGAGAAAGGAGATTGTTTAACCAATTAGAAAATAAACAAATCGTTCTGCTCTGCCAAAGAAAATAACATATTTTTAGAAAAATATCATCCAGGAGGAATACATGCAAGTGAAAGGAAAAATAACTTTAATATCTTCAAGAATACAACATGCCTAAATAATGCTCGAGACTCGCAATATCCAATAAGCAAGTGATGCAAATATAGCCAAGGAAACAAAAAAAAAAAAAAAAAAAAACATAGATCATCTCTCTTAGGGGCCAAGTAGCAAAATAACTGGATAGCTACCTGTCATGAACAAAAATTGCTACATCGCATTCTGCCAAGGAATCCCTTCTAGATAATAACTTTTCACTCCTCCCTCTGGTATCTCTCACAATACGAGTCTTTTTCCCCTGCTGAGAAACAATACAGAATCATACCTTGTGTAATCTAAATGTGAAGGCAGGCAAAAAGAAATAGGACTTTGATATCAAGGAAGCAGTCAGAACATCATATGGGATTCCAAAGCAGCAGTCAAAACATCATCTGGGATCGAGAACAAGATTCAAGAACCAGTAAAATGAACTTTCTGCTACCTTATCTTTGAAGAAAAGATTTTTTACTTTGATATCACTTGGAAAACAGCCAGAAACCAAAACACCTTCAGAGTTCTCCGTTTCTATCAAAAATCTAAATAAACCTTCCGTTCCATTTTCACATTTCTCTAGTAACCATTGTTTTACTATTTCTCCGACATGGATTCAGTAACCTATGACTGCTGAGGTTGTATATTGTCCTATATCTCAGTCCAATGTGCTGGCAAATATTGGTGAACAAAACTTATTAGCACTCCTTATCATAATTTGAAGAAAAGTTATTACCGCTGATTATCATAATGCTCCAAACTCTAAGCACCCACATGAAGCAGACATGTAGGGATCCACTATATTGCCATTCCCACCGGGGGAGCATAAGATTGCCCTGAAGCGCAATACTGCAGGCCAAGTAGCTTCTCCTATAGTTGCCAAGGATGCAACATTTATTAAGATCTTGGATGCATCTGGTTCTACATAGTGCAATATCCACCCCATAAAGGATAGTGCAGTAATGCCCCATCTTTAGCTTATAATGATCAGCCAAGCACAAAAAACGATTCAAGTTTCTCTCCAGTCAACTCTTCAATACCAGACAGTCTCATTCATCCACATATTGACATTTGGCACCCACTGCATCTCAATTTTCCTCTGCCGGACCACCCTCATCCCCATCTTCCCCAGATCTCTCGCTCTCTCATCTCCTCAGGATCCAATTTCAGTTTCCCAAATTTCATACTTCACCCCATCTCCCCGGTACTTTGGCAAATGGGCAAGCCGAGCCATCCGAGCTCAACTCAGGGAATGTCTCGTTGGTAAGTACTCGGGCCCACCAACCTCTATCGTGAACCGAACCAAGGCGCTTAAGGAGCGGCTTCACCTTTCATAATTTTCATGTTTTGAAATTTTCGGCTATCAGCTCAGGCAAAATATTTTGTTGAGGCTCTAGCTCAGTTTATTGTGTAGAATTTTCAGGTTAGTTTCCCAAGGAATGGGACAATATCCATTTTCTAAACCCACATTCGCCTTAACATAACAAGTTCATTAAGTGTCAACATCTGATAAATGTTTAAAAACTGACACTCCTAGCTCTAACTGACTGTTTGTGATTCATAGTTTAAAGGTCAAGTCATGTATCTACTAAAGATGTGCAAGTCCTTGCTTTCATTAAGTTCTTTTAATAAGGCAGTTTAGACCATAAAGAATCAAACTTCAGAGTCCTACATGTTTGAAAACTAGAGAATTGAGATAGTTTAGCTGACTCTGCCCACGTTATTTTCCTATTTCTATTTCAAAATAGAAATAGATCGGAAGATTTATATTCCATATTTAGTGAAAGTGAGATCACAAGTACAACATGCGCATCTAGATACAATTATAAATGGTTGAAAGGAAGCAATAATTTCAAGAACATATGGAATATTTCGTTTCTAAGCAGAAGAGCCATTTGTAAGTAGTGTTCAAGCTATTGCTTATTAATCAATATTTGATTAATTAATTGGTAAAGCCACTTCTTTTCCTTTGTCCCCAAGTGAACATCTCTACTATCATTTCCACTCATTATGCTTCTATTTTGAACTAGAAGTAAAAGACTAACATGGACAGAATTTGCTCAAATTTGGACCAAACACAATTGAAGATTTCCCTTACCCCCGGTTGCTCTACTGCATTGACTGCATAATGCTCAACTGTATCGTGAACATAATCATCAGAGAAAGGCCTGTGTAATGGATGAACATCACGCAATAAGAATCAATCAACATTCAGAAAATAGCAAGCAAATCAGAAATTCAGACATTCAGTGAGAACGGCTCTTGTCGTTCAAAGTGCCGATTACCTTCCAATGAATGAATTCAATAAGGCCGTCTTCCCAGAGTCTGTTGGTCCAAAAACAAAACATTGGTAAACAGTCCTGTCTGTTTGCTGCATCTTACGATCTAGAAGTCTTCTTCTAGTTATACGGATAGCAGATGAAGGATCACCACCATATCCAATCTATATAAGGTTTTCCACACTACGAATTGGATCCAGAAGTGTCATAAGCGCCCACTGCAGCAAACAAAATTGTCAGGCAAAAATTACAGATACAAAAGGCCATAAGACCTTTAAACTGTAACGCACATTCAAGTGAAATATGTAAAAGGAAAAATTTAAGAAGACAGGTTAAGTCCCCATATGAAAGCACATTTCTCAAAGTCGCTTTCTTTCACAATCATTCCAACCATATACTCTCTCTCTCTCTCTCTCTCTCTCTCTCTCTCTTTCCCACACACACACAAAAAATTTCTCAAAGTCCCTTTCTTTCACAATCATTCCAACCATATATTCTTCTCTCACATACACAGAGAGAGAGAGAGAGGGAGGGAGAGGGAGGGAGGAAAAATCATTTTTCTAACTTCCGAATGACTTTTCAGCCATACATTCTTTAAATAAAAAAATAAGAAAAAAACTTCTCATGAATAACTACTGAAAAAGCAATTTTTTCACAAGGCCTAAATCCTTTGGAGAAGATGATAGACAGGATTAGATTATAAAAAAGAAAAATCAAACACATAAATGGTTGACTAAAATAGAGTCGCCAGCCTCATTGCATGGTAATATGCTGGTAGCCATTTTCAAGATAGTAAAATTTGAAAAGTACATCTATAGTATTGAAGAAAGAAATGTTTTAGTCATACTTTGTTTGTCATCAAAGGAAGTGTGGAAGGGGATGAGTTGGAAGACTGATCCTTCTAACTACCAAAAGTATTTATAGATTATGGAGGCACCTAAAAAGTTTTCCCTTCTTTTTAGGAATCTATCACAATTAACATCTGAGGTTAACGATTAATGACACCATGACTTTCATTGACCATTTACCTCATGGGTGTACGGTGTACCAACAGAACCTTGTGCATTGTATTAAATCTGAGCGCGTGTGATTGGATTTGTAACCATGGAAAATGTCATATTCATGGAAATAATTCCAATTTGTGCATTTGTTATGGGGACCCAATAGAATAAGGGATAAGAATTATAGTTTATCTATATTTATTTTACTTGAATTAGGTTTTACTAGTTTCCTTCTGAAATTATTTGTTCTATTGGTTCTTTCCATAATTATCGTAGGATTAGGTTAGCTTTATTTTGAACTCTATTTATTTCATTATATTCCTTTTCCATCTTTTCGTATCAAAACACACCATTAGTGTGAACTTCAGAATGTCGTGTAATTTATCCTTTTCAGGAATAAAGAACAGTTGGTTTTCCTACTTCATATAAACAGTTTATTTACATCTAAAGGAGAATCGCTAGAGAATATAAATATCATATATTGTTCTTACATCATGATTGTCTTTCTTCAAAAACAACCTAGAGGCTAAAGTACTAAATGTACATACCAATGACAAAAATCCATCAAGTGATAGCCGTCCCATAGCTGTTTTCTCTGCAGCATGATCATATGGTGGTTCATTCCAAGGACTGAATGTCAAAGAAATAAAGTCAACGTCAATGACAAGACAAACATACAACTGCTACAGATATAAGAATAATGAGCACTAAGCCTATAGTTTACAAGGCAGACTCACCAACTGTAAGCACTAGACTTTGCCAAACCCAATTTAAAACACTTTACCTTGTTTTTACCAATACTTGCATGGCCTTCTTAATTGCCTGATTAATTTCACCATACAAGATGATAACATGCTTAATTTATCTCATTCTTCTCAAGAGACTATTAACATTATAAATTAAACACATAACTAATTCTATGTCAGTAATGGTAGAAGGACCGCCATTTTGGATGGAGCCCAAATTGGCATAAGACAATAGTATGGGACAAATAGGAGGAAATGTCAACCTTAATGCAAATAGTGAACAAGAACTGCTCTGAAGAAAGTACAACTTTTCCCCCTAAAACAATCAGATGAATAGATGTCTTATCTGTGTGTGTTTGATCCATCTCCAATTAGGATCTATAATCTGAAAAATAAATAAATAAGACAAAGGAAATATTTTGTATTTTCAATATTTTAAATATGTTTGAGAAAATATTTAGCAGAAATATCTGATGCCATAGGCCTGATTTTTTTTTTTTTTTTTATTACATTCAAATGAAATGTCAGCTCAATATCTGCTTCACTACAGAATATCTCTGGAATTGCAACTTATATCTGAACTAACTTGTTTATCGACTGATTCATATGCAATACAGCTGAACATCCAGACAAATAAGTACTGAAAAGTGTCTCACTTTTTTTCCTTATGCACAAAAACATCTAAAAATCCTTTCAAGGAAGAAAGCCAAGTATAGAGCCTCACATGACAAAGTAGTGCACAAGATCCCCACATAAATTCACATTACAATACACCTTATCACATAAGTGGGAGGTCCTTCTCTGATATTTACAGGATTGCCCTCACAAAAATCAAGAAATACTTGTGTAAAATGGCCTTTAGTACCAAACAAGTAAGAGCAGATCATACTGCTAAAGAGCTTGTTCTTGGAAGCTTTACGGAAATCAATAAATTTATCAAATTAATCCGATCTACCACATATTCTCCACAAAAAAAAGAATTTCACACTTCTCAATAATCTTTCTTTACATTCCACCACACATCCTCCTATAAATCTAACTTTCTTTTACATAAATCTCCCTAGAACAAATAGAAAATATATCTGGAAAGGAAGGTGAGAAAGAAAAGAGTAGTTATTCATTGTAGCAAAAAGAGGTTAAAGGAAAATACATTACTTTTCAGGTGCAGCAGAAAACAAATCTTCAAGTTCATTGGATCGAAAAGCTCCATCCTGATGAATATCAAGAATCAGAAATCAGTTTCCTGAGTCATCTAGGAACTTAATATAAAAGAAAATGAGAAAGAGATCAAGCTAATGACAAAGTGAATAGTAGAAATCAGAAATTCGGATAAGCTAAAGAGACAAATTACTTGAAAATATTTGGAAACTGAATTTGGGTCCTGACATGCACGCCAAATTCATCAAGAGCCAAATATATAGAACTTCTTTAAATGGTTGGAGATGAGACTGGGAACTCAATAGCTTCTGGCTTTAACACCATATTTATCACAATCACCAATGTATATTCATAAGATTTTCCAAAGAAACTAATTTCAGAAACAAAAGCTGAAATATGTTTCAGAAGAACTTTTTCACTATTGTCTCATATTTAGGGCTGGACATTGCGTCGGGTGGGTCGGGTTTGAACCCAACCTGAACCCGACCCGACTTCTAGTCAGTTTGTTAAATTTCGAACCGAGCCGGAGAAAACCAACACTCCCGTTCTCGGTTTGGGCAGGATAAAAGGGCCCAAATTGAAGAACACAAAGCAAAAAATTCAAAAAAACAGGCCCATTATTCATCTACATTATTCTCTTCCGATCTCTCCATTTATCAACACAAATCTAAGCCTACCTACACTACTTTCATTATTATGTCCTCCAAATCTTCAATCAAATCAAATCTTCAGCAAGAGACTCAAATTCCACAATACAATACTACCAGTTGCGTTTTAATATTGAGCCAAAAAAATTAATTTAAAAAAAAGGGAAAAACGAAGATCTGCAGCGGTATCTCACAGCGGCGGGCAGCGGAGGCAGACTAGAGGGAGAACAGCGGCTGCGGCACGCAACCAACGGGCAATGGGGATCTAGGGTTCATCAAGTCATCAGTGAGAGGAGAGAGAGTTGAATGAGTGATGCCCTGACCTTAGTTTTGAGGGTGAGAAATTTGAAATTGGATTGGGGAGATTTGGAAATAATGATTTAAATTTCGGGAAATTTGGAGATTTGAGAGATTTTAGGGTTTCTGACTTCAGTTCTTTTACTTGTGTCCTTGACTCCTTGTGTTACAAATTTTAAGGGAAAAAAATTCAAGAAAAAAAAAAAGAAAAAAAGAACTTAACTCGGGTTCAAGAACCAAGTCGGGTTCCCCGGGTTTAGTGGGTTGGAAGAACCCAACCCATAACCCGACTTGACCCGAGTCGGTTTCTCATTTTTTAACCCGTAGACCGACCCTTTCCTATATTACCCGAACCAACCCGACCCGAGTCGTACTCATATTCATCTCGGGTAATAGATTTTTATGAAGACAAGCAATCAACAGAGCATTTAGTTCTCCTCACCTTGAATCAGGTAGACGCATAATGCAATACTCGAACAGTCAGTCCGCAAAACTCAACAAAGATGCAATATAAACATATACGTTTTCCGATTATCACACCACTAAATTTTTAACTATAAAGTTAACAGTGCCATGCCAATGAAGCATAAATCTTTTCAAACTACCAATAAAGAAGACCAAAGCTCAAGTAATGGGACATATGACCAAATAAATAGTAAATAACAACCAAATGTATACTAAAATAATTATAAGGAATTGACTAACAAGGAGTTCACATACACAGTCAACATCATATGTAGAGAAATTCCTTCGAGGAAGCTTCATTAGTCAGCTCCACACTCTACCAAAATGAAAGAAGCAATAATGAATTGAAAAAAATGATATACAGTTAATCCATCTCAAATTAATACCACCACGACAAGCAATACGAGGAATAAGTACCAATTCAAGGAATTGGTCCCAAATTTGATAGCTGTGCATGCCACATCTGAATGAGGTCAAGATATTTTCTTAATTTACTCAATTATTATAAATTTCAACTAAGACACAGGAAGGGAATAAGTTATCAGAAAACTCAATTTTACAGGTCTAACTAAACCAATAATCAGAAGGCTGAACATTATAGAATAAGTTATATGCATAGCCAAAGGTTATTACACTATGATTTCAATGAATTAAGTTGAATAAGAACACAAGATGATATAATCCTCACAAATTGGAAAACTACCAGATGGCAGATGATATGATCTGTACCGTTGGCATCAACTGAAGGTGATTCGAAAAAATAAAAAATAAAAAATATATACATAAACGTAAAATAAAATATCCCATCATGATTTTGAATTGGACACCACTGGAACAAATGGAACTTCAGGAAGCAACAATAGCATACAAATTAATAAGTGAACTTGACCAAAACTAAATAGAAAATATAGTCCAAAATTACAAAATAAGATTCCATAATAAGTCCAACTTATCACACAACTTACCTGGTGAGCATACCTCTTTTTCGGAGGAGAAAGCTGATCATCACGAAGTCTAAGTTCATTATTGTATCCAAATTTTCTTAGGACAGCCCATGTTGTCTCCAAACGACCCTTTAAAATAAAAAGTGCATGAAGAAAGTGGAAACCCGACAGTGTAAGACCACAATCATTAACACCTTCCGGCAAGTTCTTTTGCACAACCCTCTTAACCCCTACTATTTCAGATGGTTGCAAGGAAGCATTGAAACACTTGAACTGCACGTTTTTCATTATTGAATTATATCAGCCATGTCCGTCAGCGAACGATAAAAGAAGCTTGTACTAACAGAGATTCTGTAGGAGCTAAGTCAAATTCTATCAGCTATCAGGACTACACATCTTCTGTGGATATAAATTGAGTTATTCCTGATAGATCAAACCAAAAAACCAACCTGAAAGTCGTTAAACTCTGCATCGCTGAGGGCACCATCCCTGTCATGGTCACATAGAACAAATATCCTTTTCAAAGCCCTAAAACAACGTGGCTGGAAAGCCAGTAGTTCTAGATCAAACAACGGGGAAGTTGGATAAAGCACAGCCTTTTGTGCATTGTAGAAAACCTCGGGTATCTGCAATGGGAAGATGCCAAACGTATAAGTACTCATCTGGACCGATAATTAGCATGACAACTATGAGGCAGTAGAGTGTTCCAAGAACACGGAATGTTTCAACACGTTACTCATTTAGCTAGCAGTATCAAATGTCTTTCTGTATGAACCTACTACACAAGCCTAAACAAAGCGGCAGCACTCCGTCCCTTGCAAATTTTAGAATGGGACACAAATGAATAAACTATAGCAAAATGGAGCCCTAATCTACAATTTCCATAATTGAGAAAATCTTAAGATAAATGCCAAGATAAACATGTTAAAACAACAATGCACATTGATAGCAAGGATGCATTCAGCTTTACCTGAATATGATTTCGAGCTGAACATTCAATACAAACTTCAACCTCACGGAACTGTTTCATTATTGGTGACATAACTTGCTCCAAACTAACAGGGCTTTGATCTACCCTCTTATCTAGCATGCAACCCACAACGATAACAGGCACCTTAACCTACTCAGACAAGAATAAATGAAATATTTAGGTCAACAGAAATGAAGAGATACAGAACTTTAAAGTCTTTAACAGAAATTGAGTGAGGTCAATGGCTCTAAATTTAAAGGTCGCTTATCAGACTCTCAAAAAAGGAACATATGTATAACTCTGTGCCACAGAGAGAAGCATTAGAACTTCAATATAATCAACAAAACAAGTTTTCTGTACAGACCTCTACATGTCGAAGTTCAGGAAGCCAGAAGATACTCAACCTATCAAGAGTATTAGGTCTATCACATGCATAAGTAAGAACAACTGCATCAGCTCTCTTTAATTCTTCAAAAAGTCTACCTCTATGCTGAGGACTGCATCTCACAAACAAATCACAGAATATTATCAAATTTCAACTCGGATGGGTTATAACTTATAGTGAATAACTTGATTCAAAGCAGTCAAAATAGATAATCAGAAAATGTAGTCGTTATTATGTCATGCTTGCAAATACAGATGCAACAGTAGATCATTTATACACTATCACATGAACAAATTGAGTTCAGTATATTTACAGCATAGAAGAATACAAATCCACACTAGTTAATTTATAATGGTTCAACTGTATCATACACAAAATAGCTTCCTGTAGTCTGTAGATCACGTGCTCGTCTAGTTCCATCAAGAGATACTCATATCAAACAGACAATAACAAGCCATATCTTGGGTACCTATCCCTGTAGCACCCGGGGTTCTGTGTGCTTTAGACTAAAATAACACTCAGACACCGACCACTACCAGCAGTTGCAAACTCGTTTTTAATTTGCATGCTTATAAAGGCTGGGCATGATATTATGCATGTGAAGCTGGTAGTGTATATTAAAATTTAATTTACCACAATAAACATATCTAACTTAAGTTATCACATCAAAACTAGGCACATAGAGATCATAATAAGCAAAGAAACGAAAGGTTAGAGGAAAAAAGAAGTTAAAATAACGATAGAGTGAAGTGAAAGCTAGCCACAGAATAGACAAAATATAAGCCCAAAGCTCATTTGCCTTTCATATTTAGACCCATTTTCATTCACTTGAAATTACACGCATAAATAAGCCCACATGAGGACCTGCATGAAGTATCAATGATGGTGACAGGAACGCGGGCTGGGTTTGTATCTTCGGGCATCCTGATCCGTGGCAGCACCGGAGGGACCTTGGTAGGAAATTTGTCTGTCGCAGCAGCCGCTATCAGGCTCGATTTCCCCGTTTTAGCTTCCCCCGCAATAACAATTCTTACCCCAGCGGGAGGCCCCGGAGAACCAGAAGCTGAAGCACCTCCCGCCATTCAACTGAAAATTTTTTTCCTCTGCGACACACGACAGTCAATTGTAAAACCCTTAGCTAAAGCACTAATAAAATTCAAATAAACAAGTATAATATTCAAATTAATGAATGTATATACTATAATAATAATTCCTTCCGTCAATTAAACCCCACCTAGGTTTAATCGATATGTGTGTGTGTGTGTGTGTGTATATATGTCTATATATGAACATTCACTTGATTCTACATATTTAATAGCTACCTAAACCGCTAAACCCCAAACAAAATCAGAAACAAATAAACAAATAAAACCGAAGTAGATTAACAGTTTAAAATACAGAAAGAAACAGAGCACCTTTCTGCGGAAAAATACAGAAAGAAACAGAGTGGAGAGAAAATCTACATGCGGAAATTGTTTTTATATTATTATTATTATTATTATTATTATTATTATTATTATTATTATTATTATTATTATTATTATTATTATTATATACATACATGCACTTGAAGAAGAAGAAGAAGAATAGTGGACAGATTGAAGGCGGGAAAAAGGGCCACCGTCAGTTACCGGGAAATTATGCCCTGTTGCCCATTGAACTTATAACTTTGTTGAACTAGCCTTTGACTTTGAAGTTTAAACCAGGAATAAAAGTTCACATAAAATAAAATTAGTATATAGCTACGTGTTAGTGGTGAATCCGACTGTAGGTTCTTACTATTAGAGACTAAAAGGAAAAAGTGATTTAAAGAAAATTAAAGGAGCAATGAAAAAGATGAAGAAGAAAGTTTCGGGGAACAGTTTCCTTTTTTTTTTTTTTTGGCCAAACGGAGGAGAAACACCTCCCCGTGATAAAATGGATTTTATGGGTAATTATATTTGCAATATATTTTTTATTTGGTGCATCATGTTTTAATTGCATATGAAAGTTCCTAATGCTTACCTCTATTACAAGTATATCCTTAACTTTTTTCTCCGTTCAATTATATCTTCTATCTTCATTTACTAATAGATTTTGCATACACCAGTAGTTTTCGTCTAAGAATTTCTTTATCCCTTCCTTAAAAAAAATAAAAATAAATAAAAAAACAAAGAGTACAAAGCTTGTTTGCTACCCTTTATTCTCCCAATTTATAAATTTATCTACCACTGATTTGACATTTGATTTGACAACTGTTCAATTAAAACCACATATTTCACACATTTTTACATTTCTAATACACATTTTACATCTCTCTTCATTATAAATTTCTCAAATAAATAGGATCAAACAAGCTCAAACTATAAACAATTTTTTTTTTTTTGCAACACAAATTATAAACAATTATATATAAATAAAAGTAAATAATAATAATGGCAAAATTTTGTCATAATATTAACTCATGCTAATATAGTATATTTGGACATAAATCATATACAAGCAAAATTTACGTTTTTATTAAAAGTTATAATTATAAAAATGCAATATGAGGACAAAATTATTACAATAAGACCTTTTATTGCAATTAAAATATGGTGCACCAAATTATTTTTATAGTGCGGATATAAATAGCCATAAAATAAATTGAATTGTTAAATTGAAAATCAGCCTCTCGGTAAGGGATCGGTTGTCAACGCTTTTCTTCACTCAATTCTTTTACAATTCACCTCCCTCTTCATTTTTCCTTTGCCTACAGTAAAACTAGCAAAGCATCCATGCAATGCACGAGTAGAAAAATGTTGGAAGATGTGACCATTACAAAGTTAAGAATAAACGGGCAACAATTATACATCAATTAAAACTATAATATAACATATATAAATGTACATTAATTGAATCAATATAATCAATAAACTTAGTATGGTGGAGTTCACGACTATTGAAAAGACAATCTAACAATTCTTTCGTACATATATGCATCAATACGAAAGATCTATCCCCATAATTCAATAGATTTGCAGCCGCAAATTTGGCAATATATATACAAGAGAAATCTTTCCATTCGGGATATCGCTTCACGTTGTATAATTTACAACATTAGCTTGAGCCAACATTGAATTCATTTTTGCAAGGATTCATGGGTGCAGTATTTTTCGACGCTAACACTGCGTAACCCTCTAACCTTTTCAACCATGCATGTACCCAACATCTCTATGGAATCACTAATATTATTGATAAAGCCAAAAGATGGACGATAAAAGTTGGAATCCATTTTATATGAAATTTACAGTTTGCTTCTCTCTGTTCACTGGAATCATTTCGTGGTCGTGCACCACATTTGCTTCTCTATTTGTGTCTCTATTTTTTTATTACATCATCTATCTGCATCAGGAATCCATCTTCATGTGCCGATCTTTTTGCATCTTGAGCTCTCCAATTTCCATTTCCAAGACATCTTTTGTCAGAAAAGTAATACAAAGGAGCATTTCTTTGCAAACATATATGTACCACAACCCATTGTTGTCACAATCAATCTTCTTAGGTAAAATGGGAACATTACACAGTCCAGGAGATCGCTGTGAACTCCATTTATTGAAGCCTAGTGTTTATGCTCAACGCCTCTTGAGCTTTGTCGATTCTGCATAAGAAATTGTCTTTGGAATGAGAAGAGGTATCAAGCGCAACCGTTCCCCTTGTGCTTCCAAGTCCATCCACCATCAACTTTCTCCTAAAAAAACGACATCATAACATAATGGAGTCGACATTGTATCGGCAATATCCATGGCTATATATAGTTAACATAGAAAAATTAAATTAGTCCATGTCCTAACAATTGCTTAAGCCGGACAAAATGGATTGAAGCTCTTTACACATATAATCAATGATCATTACCCATGTCAAGCATTAGTCTAGACTCTTGACATTATTTTTTACCCAAAAATATCATATCTTAAAAATTTAAAAAAAAAAAAAAAACCTGAGGATTTTCTAACAATAATTGCCGTTATGAATTTCAAATAACGCCCTGTGTCATTAAGTTTCATCATATTACACCTAAAGAAGAGCATCATTTTAGTTACAAATAAGAAACCAGTTAACATCTTAATCAATAGAAGAGGATATGGACTAAAGTTGATGCTTGATAGTGTTTGAAAAGCATAATAATGGCATTAATACTGGAGACAACATTAGGTGCTCCTGACCAATCAAAACGTGTTCTCTATAGCAGTGGGATTACGCTATCAAAAGTGGCTTACAACTATACAAATCATATAATCACTTTAAAAATTACATTGTGTTGCAAAAAATGTGATGTATGAGTACCTTTCTTTCTCCTACAAACACAAGGAGAAATACTCCAATGATGTAAACATCAAACACATGAGGCAAAACTTCTATGCCTCACATTTTTTACGAACCAGAGGATCGATGCTAAAAACAAAGATCTCATCTTTAACTGAAGACCAAAATAGAAATAGAGGAAATGAAGATTTGCAGAAAAGTAGATTTGTCGTTTGATTCCAACCTTTTGGTTGCATTTTGTTGATTCTAGGGCTTTTTCTATTGGAAATTAACTTTTATATTTTGGACGGGTATATTGGAGATCGGAAGAGCGTAATTTATTATAATTGTTTGAAAGAGAAAGGCTATTTAGACAAAAGAAACTGTAAAGATGATCTTTTCAAATAAAGGTTTATGTTGACTATACTATTTAGACAAAACCCCCGTATATAATAATTTCTATAAATGTAATTACCCCTAAAGATTAGAGAAAAACAGTAGACTGCTTTTATGCGGTCCAAACCGACCACAGGGTTTTATTATTATGAATCCAATGGAAATTAAATTTTATTATGAGTTTGTGGAAGTGATTTACTTTCTTATTTCTCATACTTTTTGTTTACTTTGGACATGGCTGTTGCCAATAATGTGCTTAAAGTTGTTGGAAATTTTTAATTTCAAGTTTTGACACACGCACACACATATATATACTATCCGTATATGATTATATGATCAAGATAGAAGTAATCTAAATGCTGGAGCCGTGAAGAAATAGCTAAAGAGGCAAGGTTTGCTTGCAATCTACAATTCAGGGCCGAACAAATAAGCCATCAAACCGAAAAACCAAACCAATCCCCGAAAATGGTTTGGATTGGTTTGGTTTGAAAAGTAGAATGGTTTTGGTTTGAGAAAATTTCAAAGCGCTTGAAATAATTTGGTTTAGATTTCGAGCTTTAAAAAACCCTTAAACCACACCAAACTGTCTTTTATATTTTAATTAAAAAATTATTAATATGTAACTAATATGAGAAAAAATATCTAATAACTTAATTTATTTATGATTGTCAAATTTGTTGATTGAGTTTGGTGCTCTACTAAGGAATTTCTTGTGATAATTTGGTTCATTTTAGTAATTTAAAAAAGCTAATTTTTTACTAATTTAATTAATATCTTTAAGAAAATTTTCCGGAGAAATTATATAGTACTTAACTGGGCATTTTCTAAAATTTTGACATTTCGATACTTGAACAAGATAGCACTTCTATAAACATATTCTCGCAATATCTCATTTGAAGATTATATATTATTTTGGCTTTTTTTCTCTATTATATTTCATTTCTTGTGGTTTATTAAAATTTACTAACTTTTGATGAGTTTGATATTGGTATTAGACTATTAGTGTTCAAAAAAATATTAGTACAATAGAATATTTATATTTATAAAACTATATGTTTTGAGTACATTTTCATTACGTCATAGACAAATCGTGGTTTAAAACCAAACTGAACCGAAAAAGCAGCTTTGGTTTGGTTTGAAAAATTAAATGATTTGACTTAGTTTACAATTTTTCCAAACTGAATCTGATGGTTTAGTTTAAAATAAATAAAAACCGCCCGAACTAAACCGTGTTCCTACAATATATTAAAAGGGTGGATCCATGGTAAACTTTTAATTACTTTTTTTTACCTGTCCATTTTTGAATTGAAAGTCCAGTATAACCTTAATTAGTAACTAAAATTTATATAAAATGTATACAATTATTATACATTTATTTATATTACTATAGTAATAAATAATACAAAAATTCCAAAAGCCAGAGATGCCTTTTCATTTTCAGTTCAACTACTAATTACATTCTTAAAACGTGAAAACGTGAATTTGCATCATTTATTAGAAAGCATGGGATGAATACATATATATCATATTCACTAATATTTTAGATTTAAGCTAATATATAATGATAATCTTCTATAGATTTCAGGGTAGATTATAACTTTATACTTATAGAAATTATAGTGCAAACTTTATCAAAAGAACCCATCAATTTTGGTGTTCTGAGTTTTGGTTTTAAATGTCATGTCATAGCTCATAAACCTAACCATATTTGAATTTTTAAATTTTTTTTACTAATTGTGGATTCCTGTTCAAATTTGACAACAATATCTATTTGCAGAAAGAAATAATGAATGTATCTCAATGTTATATATTTACATTATAATTCTAAGATTTTAGGGATTTCTTTTCTTGCATAAAAATTCAATGTCTTGGATTAAACTGAATTATCATTTCAACCTTAAAAAAAGGGCAAAATTTTATACCTTATTGTACATTGTTTGATGTAAGATATGCATTGCATGTACTTACCACTTGTTAAAATAGAAGTGAAGAATGGTTGAGAACAGAGGTCCATAAGAAAACTACCGATTACTGACAGAAAATCTGTTGGTAATTGCCGACGACACACAAAATCCGTTGGTAAGTACCGACGGGAACGAAGGTCATCGGAAATAACCGACGGTGGAATGGTCCATCGGTAGTTACCGACGGCTCATAATATCTGTCAGTGATTTACGACAATAGCCATCTATGATTACCAATGGATTCTTTCTGCCGTTAGTGCTTACATACGGAGTATTTAGTTGTAGCCGTCTATGATTACCAATGGTTGAGTATTTACGACAATAGCCATCTATGATTATCAATGGATTCTTTCTGTCGTTAGTGCTTACATACGGAGTATTTAGTTGTAGCCGTCTATGATTACCAATGGATTTTTTCTGCCGTCAGTGCTTACAGACGGAGTATTTTGGCCGTCGAAAATCACCGACGTCTTACTATGCCGTTGGTAATTACCGACGGAGATGTTTATGCCGTCGGCAATTACCGACCGAGAGGTGTATGCCGTCGGTAGTTACCGACGGATGGAGCTATCCGTCGGTAATTACTGACGACTAGCTTAAGCTGTCAGTAATTATTGTTGGCATTTCCTTTCCGTCGGCAAGTTGCTACGGGTATATTGTGTTCCATTGGTATTTTCAATGGGTTACTAGGCCGTTGGAAATCGTCAACATATTTTTTTGACTAAGAATGCAAATAATTTGGAAGAACAAATATGCATTTTAATTTTTTTTTGAATGAAACATTTGTTCTTTCAAGTTACTGTGTAATTAATGGTTTATATTACATATCCAACATAAAATATTTATTTTGTAAATGATTGTAATTTTTTTTAACTATATGTTTACATATTTCAAACTTTTATAGAGGTGGAGTTAGGATTCAACTCAGTGGGAGTAAATTTAAGCGCATAATTACATTTTAGAAATAAGACTATTATGACGTAGTGCTAAAAATGTGATAATTTTTTACAATTCTTATATATGGTAGTACTACAATACTAGTAATAATTTAAAAATAAACTAAAAATGAGTAGGAAACTAGAGAACCAAAGTTAAAAAAAAATAATTGTTTAAACTAAGTCGAGTTTGAGAAAAATAGCTCAAGAAAATCATATGAAAGATGTGAATAAATAGAAGTCATTGCTAAATTGAGATGTGAGTTAAAAAGGACTATCAAGTTTGAATAAAGAGAACGTAGTTTGGTGAATAGATTAATGTCAAGCTTTTGTGGTTATTTGGTTTTGTGACAAAATCTTAGTGGAATTTCACTTGTGGAGGTTTTAATATGTTAGAATTTGAAGCAAATCATAAATACTAAATAAATTAGGTGTATTGATTTTGTACTTTGTATTAAAAAAAATTAGATGTTGACTTAGAATTAAATTAGTGGAATTGAGTATATCAATTAATGATGATTTTAATTTGATATTATTCTTATTATTATTTGGGCAGATGTTTTAGAATGAGAAAATGAAAATTAAACAAAAGGAAAAGTGAAAAGAAAAAAGGGGCCAAGTCCAGTAGGTGCAAAACATTTAACTACGTCCCTAAACTTGCAAATTACATATGTGCAAAAAAAAAAATAGTGGCAAAACTTTAAAGCGATAGAAGAAAAAATAATGCAGAGTATTAAAAAAATTCATCTCTAATATATTACAATATATATAATATATCATATAATATTTTAATTATCATTTTCTAAATTGCTAAGACGATATAATTATATGTTAAATATAATATATGTATACATTAATGACAAGAAAACACAAGTGGCCTAGTGGTTGAGAACCTACTTCCCAACCATTAGGTTGGGGGATTTATTTATACTCCATAGGGTATTAAATCGCGGGCACTACGGGTCGGGTCGGGTCCGGTCGCGCACCCACGGGCAAAATCCAGGTATTGATGGTTCCATGTTGGGTTCGAGGTGGTTGGTTGGTGTGGGGGTTGGCTAGGTTAGCGCATCTCGGGTCGGGTCAGGTCGCGCGCCCACAGTCAGAGTCCAGGTATTAATGGTTCCATGTTGGGTTCGAGGTGGTTGGTTGGTGTGCTGCTGGCTAGGTTAGCACGGATGCACTGAAATGATTTTTTATTTATTTTCAAATTTTACGCTAGCCGTCGGTGATTTTCGACAAAAAGGCTTTCCGTCGGTGATTACCGACGGCTTGATCTTCCGTTGGAAATCACCGACGGCCAATAAAAGTCCGTCAGTAATCACTAACAAGGCTATTACAAACGCATTTCCACCTGCCTCTGGCCGTCGGTGATCACCATTACCAACGGATTTACCAGAGTTACTGACGGATTTGGCTGTCGGTAATCGACAGTTTTCTTGTAGTCTATTCTAGCTAGCGTCTATATATAACTTATGAACCTAAGAAATGATTTTTTTTCTTTTTTTATGATTCATAAGATTCAACTCCATTTATTCAACACTAGGGATTAAAGATTAGAGATTATAAGCTATTGGAATATTGTAACATCACAAAAGAATGAATCAGGCTAGCATTAGTATTCAAGAGTAATTTTGCGATACATAACAATGGTACCTGCTCTTCCGATCTGATTGACTACATATTCATTAGTAATTAAAATGAAAAGAAAACCAAAAGAAAAAGAAAAAAGAATAGCAGCTCAAGAATGTCGGGTATTGACTCAAATTATGTGTCAAAGTTGAAGGGCTCAAGGCGTAATTATGCCTAGTTAAATTCTTAGAGTAGACGTGGAAAAGAGAAAGAAGAATTTAATCAGGGAAGAGTTCTTGCAAGAAAAGAAAACACAAAGAATTCTTGGGAAAGAAGAAATCTTGAACAATAAGTTTTTTCCCTATTTACATGTAATCAATTGGTTATAAATAGATGGCATATTCCATGTGAAGAAGAACACAAAAATTGAGAGAAAATTGTGACGAGAAAAGAAAAGAGAAAAGAAAATGAAAAGAGGGAAAAGAAGGCGCGTGCCTTAGGGTACGCACATGAGGATCTAGGGTTAGATTTGATGTTCTTCTGTCGAGGCGAATTGCACATAGGTTGTAATAGAGTGTTGACTGCTATGGTGAATTGTATCGTCGGCTGCGTTGTTGGAAAACCAGAGATAAGAGAGTTACACGTGAGATTTGTGGCGTAAATTAAGGGCTCTAGTTTTGGTTAGGGAGAGACTGTGAGAGTGAGAAAAATATTGTGTTGTAAGATTTTTCTCATTAATAAAGAATCTCTTCCATCTTAAATATTATGTTTTTCTCTTTTTCCTGTTTCGTTTAGTTTTGGTTTCCACTGTGTGAATTTAAGTGGGGAAAATTTTGATTAAGTTCCCAACAAAGAATGCTTTGTGCTACTAAAAATCGAATTTCCAAAACTTGCAAAAGTTCATGGTAAATTTGTCCTTAAGAGCTACAACCACTCAATCTTCCTTAGAGAATTTCACTATATTGAAGAAAGATCACATGTCACAAATTCCTACTTAGACGTGGGAATATAGTTTGACCTAATAATACCATTATATAGGAGAAAATATTTGGGCAACAAAACAAATGTGGATTTTCAATTGGATATTATTTCATTTTTAATATCTGTCTCCAAATTAGATCTTATTTCGATTTTCAGAAGCCCGTGAAATCCATCCTTCTATGTGTGTACTTATGCACAACTTCTGATCTTCCTAAAAGCTCCTAAACCCATCCCAAAAACCCACTCAGGAAAATCTTCTTTGTTTAAGTTTCATGACATTCAGTCATTGGATGGGGTTTTCTCTCTTATAAAAATTTCTTCTAAAATCTAGTACAGTCACGTGACTGCACTTATCCTGTTCTAGCTCTACCCTTGATTATAAACTTGATTAAATTATTCTTGTATTTGTGAATTCATGATTGTAGCGTGGTAATTCACCAATTTAGCACCAAAATAGAAAACATGAATTGCTAGGAGATACAAATATACTCGTATGATTCACGCAATCAAAATATAATTTCTTGTTCCTTAATGTCCTCAATTTGGTTAGAATTCACATAGAAATGTAGCTTCTTTACTTAGTCGTGTAAGTTTAGTTTTATTTGAGAAAGATTACAAATAAAATTATGAAATTGATTGTGAATTAACATGGTTGAGTTATTTGGAATGTGGAATTGAACATATTAGGTAATGTTGAATCATGAGTCTAAGCTCTTCCATTTAACAAAGTTCTCACATTTATTTTTGCTTTTTTTTCTTTCTTTCTTTTTTTTTTTTTAAGTAACATTTATTTTTGCTTTTAAATTTATATTGTTACATTAATTTTCAAACAAGCAAAAAATAGTCTTTCTTCTATAAATTACTTTTCTACGATTCATCTAGCGTAGCTTAATCAAATTTAATGGTAGAAAGCTTGTTCCCATGTTGGATCGACAACGCGCACTCTTCAAAGTCCAGTATAATACATAAAGGAATATTGTACACTGGGATTTTGCTCATGAGCGCATATATATATATATATATATATATATATTTCAAAGGGCTAATTTCAAAGGGCTAATTTCACAAAGGGTCTCCAAACTCTTTATTTTTTATTAGTTGGGTCTCCAACTTTTTTCAATGCCATTGGTTCCAACATTTCAGAAATTCACTCATAAGGTCCTTTTCTACCCTTAACTATATATATATATATATATATATATTAAATGAAAGGTGTTGTGGTACACATTGCTCGCAATTTTCCTGCCACTTTTGGTTTAAGTGGGGGTATTTTGGTCTTTTCGTGTCTAATGTGAGGTTTGTTTTCCTATTTTTTAATGCTATATTTACTCCTTTCCTTTCGTTGATGGCCCAACGGAGATAATTGCCAGCTTTTTCCCTTGCTTTCTCTCTCTTCAAATATTCTTTGGCTGGTCTTCTCTCTCTTCGACGAATCCACACGCGATATAGTTTAGCTCCTAATTTATTTCGATTAATCTTTATATTTAGATTGATATCTATTTTTAAACAATTTTCATTGATTTTTTGCTGCTTCAAGTCCTTCTTCCCTTTTTCATGGACACACAACCGAGATAATTGGCAGCCTTACGCGATTTATATCCTTCCTAAAGATTTATCTTTTTTGGATTATTTTCTATTTTTAAACAATTTTGATTTTTTTTTCTTGATCAAAGGTATCTCCAACGGAAAGAGAATCCCTAATTTTTGCATCTTCTGATCCAGCCGGAGTTCAGTCTTAATTCAGTTGGCTAATATCCATGGGCTCTATCTTTGATTGGTTTTTGGTTATCGATTACGATTTTATTTTTAATTTCCGGTGATAATTCTAAATGTTTGTGGGCCTCAGGGACGGAGCCTCTATAGGCCCAGTGCGGTCAGTGGACTGCACTAGATCTTGGTACAACCCACTAATATTCTAAATAGACCACACTCAAATGTGGACCCAACAGCCCACTTGCGAAAGATTTAACTGAAACATTTATAGATGTCCAACCAAAACTTTGAGTCCACTAGTATTCTAAAATGGTTCCAGTCTTCTTCCTTGCATAGAGCACCGAACTTTACAATTCGATATGGGATTCCAATTTTCTTTTGTATGAAAATTTTAGAGCTGTCAAACTTTAAAAATTCGATGTGGGATTCCAGTGAGATCCAGCCATCTCTTCCCATTTGCCTGGTTATATTTCAGATCTAAGACCTTACTTTTCTTTGGAAATAACTTTGTACTTGTAAGTGGAAGAAAGTCGAAACTTGCTTCTAGTCTTCCTTATATTCTGAGCAATCTCAACTCAAGAAACCGGCCAAGGGAGGATGTTTTGTAAGTGGTGGTTGCCCCTCTTTAGTGGGATCCCAAATCCAGTTGATTGATTAGGAGAGATTTCCTTTATGCTTTATACCTCTTTTCCTTCCCTTCTCTATCTTCTGTTAATTCCTTAATCTCTTTTATGATACACCTAATTAAGGAATTTCCTAAAAAATGATAAAAAAATTTGATGCGAGAAAGGGAACTGAGTAAAGGAGCCAGTCTTTGGTTTTATGTTCTCTGGATTGTATTGCTTTTGGTGGTATTTGAAACGTCAAGTGTGCGCATTTTTTGTGTCCTTTGGCTTCTCCGGTAAATGACATATTATTTTTAAGGGCTCGTTTACACTGTCTGTCTTAAAAATTTCCGACCGCACTCAACCAATATCCTCACTCCGCCCCTGGTGGGCCTTAATTTGTGTGGGATCTTCTACATTTAGGGTTCTTCTATGTGCTATATATGGGGGTAATTATCTGTCTTTCTTACATTGTTTGGTCGAGTCCCCAATATTATCAATAGTAAAATTTTCTTTTGCCTTTGTTTGTGAGCTTTTGCAATGGTGTCTGTTTGGAATCTGATCAAGAAGTTGATGATAGAGGGCTAAATGGATAGTTCTTGTGAGAGTAGTTCGAAGTGGCAGGTACCTTCCCGGAATAATCCTAATGATGTATAAGGCATGGAGTTTCTGTTCAACGAGGAAGTGGTCAATGCTCAGATTTTTTCTCGGTTGCTTTTAGATCTCCCTTTTTCAGTTTGATCATATTCTCTTGCCATGTAATCTGTTTGGGTATAGCTATTGTCACTTCACTTATGGAGTGTTGCCGTCATTTATCCATAAATGTATTGTTGATGTCATGTGTTTCTTCTACTGTTTGATTGTTCTTCATTGTGGATACATAAGTGTAGTATTGCTATCACTTGTATGTGATGTATTGGGGTCCTATATTTGAGGACCAGATTTTTGGATAACAATGCCAGAGATCATTTCTTAAGGTTATTTATTTCTATGCTCGCCTATTATTTAATTAAGACTATAAAGGTTCATCATTGTGTATTTCAAGGTAAGCACTGCCCAAGTATTATTTTAAATTCATAAAAGATATGTTTCATGCAGTGTTGACTGTTGGAATTCTTTTAGTGATTCTTGGTTCAGTGGTTGTGAACGTTGGATGGAAGTTGCTGGAGTTGTTTTATTGCTTTTTATGTATGACTGGAGTTTATATTATGGTGTTGTTTTTCTTTGGTTCTGTCCATTTTGTTTGGTTGGTGCATAAATGAATGGATGTTCTTGGATACTTAAGTTGAGATAGTTTGTATATTTTTCTATTTGTTGGTTACCAGGTGAACTATATCTTGATGTTCTAGGTCAATATGAAATGAGATAGAGTTAATATTTGTAGGTATATTTACATATTTATAAATCTAAAGTTTCTGTCCTTTTAGTTCATGCTTTTCATATTTAACGCAAGTTTGTAAAGGAAATCAAGTAGCAAGCATGTTGCTGGTTTTTTTTATGGTGGCTGATGAGGTTGTGATGCAGAATAAAGTGTGATTGATTTTTAAGGCTGCCCTCAAAAAGCTCTCAAAAAGCTGGAATAGTTTTCTTGGCCTCCTTGGAGTTGTATTTTGTGTTGATGAAGTGTTGTTTGTTCATTGGGCTGTATATGGTTATTGCAGTGTAGTTTGATTACGTATTATGAAATAGTTGGTATTAGATCATTGAGTTGTAATTATTAAAATGTAATAATCTACTGTGTTCTTGTGCATTAATAATAGAAATTTTATCCTTTTCAATTTTATTTTTCAGGTTGTGATATATTTATTTTTGTTTTTATAAGAAACTATCGTTTTTCATTGTTTTTTATAGTTGGTATCAGATGTTTTTCATTGTACGTTTGGAGTGTAATTTATAATTTAAGGATGAATATTGTCCTACGCGCTCTACTAGAGTATATTATTGAAAGATTAACAAATTAATAATGACCTTCAATAATATAGCTACAGTACATAAAATATAAAATAAGAAAATAGCTGAATAATTACATATACTTTAACATTTAGAATTTCATACAATAATTATGGAAGATGCATTTTATATAATCTAGGTTGGTATCTGATGCACGGGTGGTAATCTAGTTTTTTAAGTAAAAACAAAAAAAATCTAAAAAAAGTATAAATAATAAAAATGAAACGGAAAATAAAATTTTCCGTACCTACTTAGCTAACTATCCATTCTACCATTATCCCTAACCTAACAATGACAACAGAATTTGTCATTTACGATGAGTTGAAATGTCGGTTGGTAACTAAGCAAGTAAAGACGAAAGAAATTATTCTCTTTTTGTTGTAAATAATTAAATATTTAGTGAATGATTATCCTACCCTCGCAAATCCTATATATGTTATCATTGTACCCTTAAAACCTTAGCTTTGCATATATAAATAGGGGTCTCTGCTTATCGTTGTATACACACAATTTACTGAGTTTTCTCTCTATTTTTCTCTGTATTCTTTTCTATATTCTTCTTTCTAATTCATAACACGTTATCAGCACAATATAATTTTATTTTTCCTCTCGCTTCTATCGAGTTTGCCATAATTCTCGTTCTCCATGTTTATCATTAACAATCGGTAGCCACTGAAATATGTACATATAATTTGGTTGGCAGCATTTTTTTCCTTTTACGCTTTTGGTTGGATTTATCCCATAACCAAATTCGATTTTTGAAACCCAAATTATTTGCGTAGTTTAATTTACATGGTGATGCTTTTGTTTTCTTTTGCGTAAATGATTGGGTATCAAAATATTAATTTGATTATCCATGTCATTATGTATAAATATACATAAAGGGATAGCCAATGTTCAATTTTAATTGATTTTTAGCTTCCAATTTTATATATCATATTTACAATTATATTTTGATTTTTGATATGGACGGATCATGAAATTTTCTCTTGATTGATTCCCATAATATGGTGACCAATTATTATATAATAAATGTAAATTTGGCAGTAGCATACTATATTACTTCCATCATTCGTTTCTTGTATTATAGGGAGATCATGAAAGATTCTTTTAATTGCTCTTCTTCTTGATTTGATTTTGGATGCCAATTACATAATACATATGAATATGGCAATCATTATCTATTAATAAGCACTAGCAGTCTTATTTAAATATATAAGAACCATGCATCGTATGTCTATTATATTAATAAATGTTATTTACATCTATCTCTGCATAATTAATTGATATAATTATTAGATATTCTATATAATATGTTTATTTAAATTCACAGAGTTCTGAAGAACTACAATTACATTTGATTAAATATTCCAGAAGAATATGATTGCCTACAAAAGCCCCGAGATGTGGTAATAATTATGGTTTCTTGAAGAAACATAGTTTGTAATTTTAATCTCAGAGATTAGATTGACAAAATATTTTGTTGTGTTACCGATGAAAATCGCAACTCTATATCATATTAAAAATATTCTAGCAAAATATAATTTCTTTCTAAAGAGCAAGATAAGATTTATTTTTGTGTTTTGGTTTCCTCAAGAAACTACGATATTTGAAATTGTAGAAGAATATCTCATTATTTGTTCCTGAAGAAGCATAATTTTTACTTCCGTCTATTATTATTTTTATTCCATTATATTTTTTGTGTCGCAATTTACATCAGATGCACTTGTTTATTTATGAATTAAATTGTTATTATACATATAATAGATTAGATCTAATAGGTTGTTACTCCTAAAGTAGTATAACTCATATCATAATATTCCCGCTAAATATTAATTGTTCTTGAAGAACAATATCATGCTAGATATTATATTTCCAATATAGTCATGAAGAATATTTAATTACTATTCTTGAAATAGTAATAACTCGAATTGATAATGAATTGTGGATATTGTTTCTAAAGAGTAGTTGACGTATGAATTTAAAACCTTATATGTATATGTTACTTTTGAAAAAGTACATTACCATAAATATTTTACGAGAATATAGAGTCCTGATGATTCTATGATTTGAATTCATTAAGCTCTTAGATGAAATCTCAAAGATTTCATATTAATATTCATGGATCATTTTAATAAAGACTCATATATTTTATCATTGAGGATTTTATTGTACTCGTGAAAAAAATTGAACAATATCACAAGTGACTTTATATCATACATATATGGTATTATTTATAGAATGGTATATATATCGTTTATATGAGACCCTGAAGATTTCATATTAAAGCTTATGAAACAAGAAAACAAAATCTCATAGTTTTTATTTAGAAAATTAGTACAAAACCAATTATCTTTAACTAGAAGTTTAATGGTGATATATTGATTGCCATAGCCGGTCAGACCATCCGGCCGATAATGATGAAAATATTGAGAATTGTGTGGAGAACTAGAAGATTCAAGATCGGAAGAGCGTCTCATATGCTACATATTCTCAAGACAAAATGATTGATAATTATCATTAGCTAAATTTGGAAATGTGTTCCAAAGATTTCTGGAAAATATTTAAGGTGAACTTTGTCGGCCCACTCACCCTTCATGTAGACCTTCTAAATATTTATAATTTTGATCCACTAGAGGTCACATGTGTCAGATTACTCATAACCTGAGGTTTATGAGATTATTTGCTTAATTGATTGATAATAAGCAAAATTTCAGATATAAAATAAAGACATTTGTGTCTTGCTAGTGGACCTTATCCCAAAATTTTATTAATGATTTATATTTTAGTTGGAATACTTGATTACATATGGTGTAGCAAGACTATTGGGTATGCCTCAAGTTATTTGATACTCTATTAATTGAGAATAATATTTTTTATTTAAGTGAAAACTGGTATTTCACTTGCAGTATTATTATAATTTGCCAAATATAAAAGTTATATATGATTCCCCCTTTATAGTTGGCTTACAGTTAAAAGTCTCCCTTTATTAAATGTTATAAATGCGATTATGTATAATTGCGCCACCATAGAATTGGGATGGATATTTTTGAATGCTGAGAATACATATTCAAATAAGTTTGAAACCTCTACGTAACATTTATTTTTTAGTCTAGAAGGATGATATGTTACGACATGATTTGTTAATTGCTGATACATTCACTAAGTCTTCTCAGCATTAGAGAGATGAATTAATACTTGGTAATAGTAGGATGAAATGCACTTTATAATCCTCGTACGGTATAGTGCAAACCAGAAGTTTGCAAGTTAATATGCATTTCAATTTATTTACTAAAGTATGGTTACCAAATTCTATTTTACCAAGTTTAAGTGCGCCAACTTGGCTTAATTTAAAATCATACATAATATGATTTATTAATGGCATGCTTGAAAATGACGTGAGTTCATTCCAAAATAAATATCCCTATGTTAAAAAATAGAGCAAATAATTGTGATGGTCTTATTGAGGCATAATACTCCCCGAAGAGCATACAAACATAACTAGTCATTAAACCTCACGGAGGTTTAGGTACCTGAAATTAGTTGAATAAAGAGATCTGGATACGTTATGCCTTTTCTGAGATTATATGGAATAGAAAAAAAAAGTGTTAATGAGCTCATTGATTACGAGGATGATGAATTAATGAAAAATTTAATAACGTGGAATATTGGCCAAAACAAAAAGATACAATCCAGTAGATTGCTATTTATTAAGACTGGCAGTCTATTTATTTGAAATATATATATATATATATATATATATATAACATGTCAAATATGTACCTATGTAGAAATACCATTAATATGTGGTGGTCCAATTGAATGAAATTACATTCAATTAGAAAATATAAGAAACATGAAGTAATATTGTGATAGACAATATCTTTGCCTATAATGTGGCTTTTGATATTATGGATGGTATTGAGAATTTTGAATCATTTTATATCAAAAATGTCAACAAAGAAACGATTGGTCAAAGTGGAAAGAGACCATTCAGGAGAAGTTGAATTTTTTGGAAAAACAAAAAGTTTTTGGACCAGTAGTCCAAACATTCAAAAATGTAATTCTTGTTGGATACAAGTGGGTGTTTATTAGAAAAAGAAATGAGAACAATGAAATTACGAGATACAAAGCTCGACTACTAGAACAATCTTTTTCACAAAGACCTAGAATAGATTATGATGAGACATATTCTCCTGTGATAGGCGCCATACATTTAGGTATTTAATTAAATTAGCTATCTCAAAAATGCTAGAGATGAGACTTATGGATGTTATAAATGCCTATCTTTATGATTCGCTGAATAGTGATATTTATATGAAAATCTCTGAAGGATTAAAGTGCCAGAAGCAAGTGATTCATTCTCTAAAAATATGTTCTCAATTAAAATTACAAAAATCACTTTATGGATTAAAACAATCTAAACAGATCTGGTATAACCGTTTGAGTAAATATTTATTGAAAGAGGAATCCGATCAAAATGATGATATTTGCCCATATATTTTTATAAAGAAAATTGATATTAGATTTGCAATAGTAGCAATTTATATAGATGATTTAAATCCAATAGGAACTCCTGAAGAGCTCGACAGAATTGCTAGATATTTAAAAACTGGATTTGAAATGAAAGATTTGGAGAAAATCAAATTTTGTCTTAGCTTGCGATTGAACATATTTCAGAATGATTATTTGTTCATCAGTCTACATACACAGAAAAAGTTTTAAAAATGTTTTATATAGATAAGACACATCCATTGACATCTCCAATGGTTATTCGATCACTTAATGTAGACAAAGATCATTTTCGTCTACTTGAAGATGGATAAAAGAATCTTGGTCCTGAAGTACCATATCTTAGTGCAATTAGAGCATTGACATATCTTGCAAATTGCACTCGAATCTCCTTACTAGATATAGTTCTGCACAAACTCAAGGATATTAGAATGGTGTTAAACATATTCTTCGTTATCTTAAAGGCACCATAGACTTGAGATTATTTTATGCACAAAACATAGGTTCTTCTTTACTTGGCTATGCAGATGCAGGTTGTCTCTCTAATCCATATAAAACTAAGTCATAAACACGATATGTTTTTACTCATGGAGGAACATCGATATCAAGGAGATCTGTGAAGCAGATCTTGACAACATCATCTTCAATTCACTCAAAAATTATTGCAATCCATGAAGCAAGTCGTAAATGTGTATGGCTTAGAAACACGACACACCATATTCAAACATCATGTGGAATAGTTTAAACAAAGGAAGGTCCAACAATACTGTATGAAGATAATGTAGCTTATATTGCACAATTTAAATGAGGCTTCATCAAAGGGGACATGACAAGACAAAACACATATCTCCAAAGTTTTTCTATGAACTTCAGACAAGTGGGGACATCGACATTCAACAAATCCATTCAAGTGCTAATGTAGCTGATTTATTCACAAAGGCGTTACCAACTTCTATATTCAAGAAATTGGTCCATAAGATTTTAAGGCGTCGACTTGGAGATCTTCAGTGATTGACATTAGGGGGAGTAACTGTACTCTTTTTCCTTCGATCAGGTTTTGTTCCACTGGATTTTCCTGGCAAGGTTTTAGTGAGGCATCATTTTATTACTCTAAATATTAGTTTTACACTATACTCTTTTTTCCTTGAGCTTGTACTTTTTTCCCACTAGGTTTTTGTCAAACTAAGGTTTTAACGAGGTAGTTAGATATATAGATAGTCATTCAATGGGGAGTGTTGTAAATAATTAACTATTTAGTGAATGACTATCCTACTCCCGCAAACCTTAGATATGTTATCATTGAGATCGGAAGAGCGTCGTGTAGGTCAATAAATAAGGGTCTATGCTTCTCATCGTAAACACACAATTTATCGAGTTTTCTCTCTATTTTTCTCTGTCTACTTTTCTATATTCTTCTTTATAATTCATAACGCTTTTTTCTTTTTTATTAGTTTTTATTTACCCAAGATTTTGTTGCTTGTTCCTCCCACTGCTGTTAAAAATGATAGGAAAAAAATAAGAATTTCTCTAGAAAAGAAAATTGAAGCAAGTATTTGCAATTTTCAGGTTAGGGATAGGAGTAGAATGGGTAGCTAGCTAGGTGGGGAAAATTTTATTTTCCGTTTTATTTTTATTATTTTTACTGTTTTTTAATTTTGTAATTTAAAAAATAAGGCGAAAAATGTCATAAATGACTTTATGAATGAATTTATGAAATGTTGGAGACCTACAATATTGAAAATATGGTTGGGGAATCAATTGAGGGAAAATGCAATGGTACGGGACCATTTGTGAAATTAACCCTATTTCAAATTAATTAATTAGAAATATTATGATTTGTCACTTTTTCAATTATGGTTACAATATATATATATATATATATATATTAATATTAATTAATTTACTTAAGTGTCTGGTTTTCATTTTCCCGCCTAAAGTTGGGCTCCATAAGAAAACTAGTGATGTCATAATTCAATATACTTTTTTTTTGTTATTTCTGGTATAATATTTTGATACATTTTCTGGTTTCCATTTTCTCTCCATTTTATTTGCCAATTTATTCTCTTATCTACGTCAACTTCCTTTTCAAGATGCTCGATATGTAATATCATACCATTAACTAATAATATTGAATAAATTAGATTATTTAAAAAGTAAATTATAATAAAACATTAAACGAGTATATAAGTGAATAACTATTGGTAACTTATTAATAAAAATACTAATAAATAAAAACATATATTTACTACTATTGTTATGCAAATTGAGCGGATAATTATTCAATATTTTATTGTTTAGATTATTATTATTTTTGAAATTACTGTTCCCGTGCAACGCATATGTGAGAAATTAGTTGTAAATAAAAAAAAGGGTAAAATGAAAGCTTTGACATGTATGTGTTAAGTTATTTTTGTGTATAACAATATCTAAAAGCAGAGTATAAATATATATATATATATATATATACAATTCAATTGTGAAATCAAGCTCCAAAAAGAATGTAAATTAAAATGAAACAAAATTTCAGAAAAAAAGGAAATGATATGATAAAAGAATATGTAAACAATCTCCTTCCATTAGAAAAATGGATGAAAACGAGGCACAAGAATAACATCCTAATCTGCTTGGGACATACGTCCTACTGTGTTGGATTATATGATCTTTACACAATAATTAATTAGGTGTTATTTCTAAATCATGTCAATCCATGAGTTCAAGTACAAAAATATGGTTTTCATGTTTTCTTAATCGTGTCAATTCATGAGTTCAAGTACAATAATATAGTTTTCATGTTCGATCCCACTAAGCTATAATAACAATCACTTAAGACTTATCCCTTAGGATTGACACTTTTTTCTTTTCTTTCTTCTACTCCCTCCCTCTCATCTATATGATCCACTTAATTTTCTTTTTTGGATTGTCCCGTTTATTTCGTCCACTTTTATGTTCATTTATAATTATACCTCAATTTAATCTTTAAAATGAAAAATGCTATCTTTTCCAATACTATTTCTAATACACATCACTAATTAAATAAGGGTACTATAGAAAGTTTGGTTATATACTTGTTTTTTCCAATACTATTATTAATCCTCGTGAAAAAAGCAAAGTAGACCAAATATATAAATGAGACGGGGGAGTATAATTTTGAATATAAAGTTTGAGACAAAATTTAACATAGAAAACATTGGGTAGGATCCTATTTTCCCAAGGAAAAAAAATCACCTTAAATCCTATTAATCACACTAGTCGTATACCCGTGCGTTACACGAAATAAAATAATTAGCCAAAAAAATACGTAGTAATTTGAAAAACTAAATAAGTATAATTTTATTCCGTACAACTCGTTCATATATATATATATATATGTGTTACTAATATACATAAATATAATGAAATTGAAACGAACAATATTTTCACTTGATACAAAGCTAATTAAATTATCATTCTTAGAAAAATACTCTTACGTAATAAAAATGAGAATTAGGAATTTTTGTAAAATTAATTTCATATTGAATATGGAAACTAAGAAACCATGCAAAAAAGAGGATACGAAATTTATACAACTCTAGAATTACCCTACACCCACATCCTTAGTCAATATGGTATGGATGATATTTAGAATGAATTATTTTCCACCTTCTTTCTCTACTATATATTCTTGAAAAAATTATTTTTCGCATTTCTTTATCACTATTCGTTAAATCTACTCTAAAAAATCTGAAGTACACAGTCTCCTATTACAAAAGACTCAAGGGAAATAATATTACAACAAATGATAAATTCTATATGATTCACCGTTTGTCTCTAACATTAATTTTTAACCACTTTTTGTTCTAAAAAGAATTAAAATAATTTTTTATTTTTGTTCTAAATCATTATCATCAAATATTATTACTATTATATCTCCTCAACTAAAATTTTTACCACTATATAGGTTCTCAGAAAAAAATAAATAATAAATTAAGTAATGTACTAAACATATAACCCTATGTTTTATAACGTGTGGTTTATCGTATTGAATTAAAGTAAAAATTTTGAAACTGATTTAATTTTACTTTATTATTATATCATCAATCTCACGAGTAGACACTTAATCAAAATAAGAAGAAGTCCCAATAACCCAATACTTGAAATTTTTCTATCAACTGTTAGAATTTTGTAGAAATAATAAATCTTTGAATATAGCCTAACAACTAATAGAATATGTATAACAAACCTTAATAGATAAGAAATAGCATATTATATATAGAATAAAAAATATATATAAATTTTTATATATTATTATAAAATAAAATAATAGCAAAATATAACAAATGGATAAATGTTACTTTTTCTTTACAAAGAATGAATACGTATTACTATTACTAATATTATTATAAAATAAAATAAAATGAAAAAATAAAGGAAGAATATAAAAGTATGATAGTGGTTTTGACAGAAAAATTTGCTTATGACCACTATCTTACTTTAATAACAATAATAATAATAATAATAATAGTAAGATTAGCTACATATTTTTATGATAAATTTGTGTTCACTTTTTGTGAACAATTAGAATAGAGTTTTTCAATCTGTATTATACAATTAGAAATATTAATCTCTCGTTGAAAAAAAAAAATTCAATCTCCAATATTATTGTCTACAATTAGAAATATTCAATCTCTTGTTGAAAAAAAAAATTTCAATCTCCAACAGTATTGTCTAAAAGGACAATACTAGCCGAACTAGCTAGGTTGAGGCCCTAGTATTGTTAAAATCTCACCCAACAGTCACAAGTTGTGTGGGTTTTTCCATTGTTTTGGTTCGTTGATGTTTATATTGTAAGTTATACTTATAATTTCAAACAAAAATAATAAATAATATTCTGTAACAGAATCACTTTTACAAAATAAATTTTGAAAAAAAAATCAAAATAATACTGTGGTGACATACATCACTTAAATTATCAGTGGAGGTGGCAACGGCAGGCAGCGGGTGGTTGTAGAGAGTCTTGAGCTCAGAAGTGGAATAGCGATAAATATTTGGAGTTGTGGCAAGGGAGGAATTATATAAACGTGTGATTTTAACAAATGAAAATATTAAAAATTGACAATTATGATTAAATAATTTTTTTGATGGGACACACACGGCACAGAAACACCATACGCCATATAACAAAACTATGATAAATAAGTTTTTTGTTTAAGTAATAATAAAAAGAAAAATATTAAATAAGTTTTTTTTCTTTTTTGTAATAAAAAGGGTAAATTTAGTAGTTCAAACAAATGCTATAGTGATTATGTTTCTCACGTTCCATGCAGGCCCCTATTTTCCCCTCCCCTACCCTATATCGTTAATGAATTAAAAAAAGGTGTAAATTTACAATTACTACATCTGTCCCAATTATTTAGTCTAATTTACTTTTTTCACAAAAATTAAGAATTGCATTAGAATTGATAATTATACAACAAACTTCCTAAAATATCCTTATTTAATTAGTAGTGTATACTAAGAATAGTATTAGAAAGATAAATATTTTACATTTCCAAGATTACATGGGGATATAATTATAAATGAACACAAAAAATAACCAAATAAATGGGACATTTTAAAAAGAAAAATGAGACCAAATAATTGAAGATCGGAAGAGCACGTTTTATTCAGAGTTATACTTTTAAACTCCTATCAAGAAAAGTGTATATACTCTAATTTCCTCATATATAAATAATAAAAGTGGGTTAATTGACGCTATATAAGCCTATCATTTCACCTTTTATGTGCTATCTAACCTTATGCTTTCAAACTTAGCGCGAATCCCTTTTCAAAACCTCACACACTGTATGGCATGTATGGAATACACGTGATCATGTGCATCCGTACAAGCCGCAGGGGGTTGGGGGGGTTTTGTATTAAAACCTCTGAAAGGTTTTTGAAAATTTTCCAACCTGGTGCACATTACCTAAAATTCCGCCATCTGTGTAGTATCTAACCTTATGATTAATAACCGTTACAATCTTCCATCATCACAACATGCG
>CAVNYN010223846.1:0-15532 GCA_963692815.1 Nyctanthes arbor-tristis | reverse complement strand
GAGAAGAAAACACTTTCTGAGTTGACAAAAGTAGCATTTTTTTTTTCTTTTTTGATAAGCTGAAATCTTTACTCAGTTCATTGATTCATTTGTAGAGTCAGGAAAAACCATTAAAATGCCGCTAGGGTTGATAATGGGAATAGGGAGGGCGTTTAGAAGAAAGCGTACATCATCACTTGATATTCTCACATCAAAAAGGAGTCCTCGAGGGTATTACAAGGGAAAGAATTGCAGGCCTACTGGTTTCCACACTCGCAAAGGTAGTTTTTGTTGGAACTTTATTTACATTTATTTATTTGTATTTTGCATTCCTGATGGTCGTTTCACAATTTTAATGTACCCGCCAAGTACGATGATTACTTGTGGGCTTTAAATCTTTTCAAGTGAGCAAATTCCTAAACTACTTCTAAGCTTTTCAAAATCACCGCCTTATTTATGCACATACATACATACCCACATACAGACATACATACATATATACTGTGCCACAAGAAGATATAAAATCATTATGATGCTTGATTTGTCAAATGATATTTGTATGTTATGATTGTTTACTTGGGAATATACGTGACTACTTGCAGAACTTGATTAACAAGCTCGAAGTTTCCCACCTCAATATCAAAAAGGCTACTAAATTATCACAGAGTATGTGTTCTAGAGTGCCTACATGTATTATTGAAGCACTATGAGCTTGTTTCACAGAGATTTTTGTTAGTGAAAAATGACTTTGTGAAGTATGTATGGTGTTGAAAAGTAGGCAAAGACTATTGGATCATGTGAAAAATACTAATTTTTGGAGAACGGGTGGCTGAAAATTAGTCTGCGGGGAAATGATTCTTCAAAAAAAAAAAAAAATCATTTCCAGACTAGCTCTAGATGAATAAGCAGATTTCAAGTGATGTTACACGTCTTTGTGAATGTCATGAATATTTATGTATTGACAAACTTTAGTAAAATCTGCAGAACTTGAAAGTCTTCTCATATGATAAATGAATCCATGTTTTAAATTTGAATGGGTTGGCAATGTGAAGCATGGTAACTTTGACTGCCCTCTGTGAGCTTTCCAAACTTAGGTATATCCTCGCGAGATATGTTCATTTCTCATAATTAGTAGTTTACTATGCCTACTTTATGTCATGAAGAATCGTTGACATGATTGAAAGCTTATACTATTGTACTAAGGTTAATGGAGCTTCTTAACATTTGCATACAGGTGGTTATGTTGTGGTACCTGAAAAGTTGCCAAACTATGTGGTACCAGATTTGACCAACTTCAAGGTACTTGATGTAAAAACTTCTAGGTTTGAATACGCATAAACAATGATTATTTTATGATAGTGAAAATTTGAGAATGCAAGGAATCTGTATGCTTTCTGGACAACAAGTCAAGAACAAGTCCTTTTTGTTTGACTGCTTGACAGCTTCTGTTTGATTTGAAGCATTGAGTGATTGTGTCTTCCTCACTCTTCCATTGTAGGGGACAATATATATATATATATATATATATATAAATTTTTTTAATAATCTATATATGAACTGTTTTATATATCTTTCAATTTCTTTCACTCGTGGGGTGTATGAATTGTAGTCGGGGAGAGAGGGGAATTCTTTTTTTTTTTTTTTTTGGGTGGGTGTGGGTGTGGGTGTTAATGGAAGAGAGTGCAACACTACTTTAATATTGAAGTTCAATGTCGATATAAGGAGTGAGGGCCTGAACAAAGGAGAGAACCCCAGGGTTTCTTCTACGGCAACCTGTGGTTAGTGGTTCCCTCGTCTTTAAGTAGGAGATTCTGTATTATATATCTTTATATAACAAAAGACATTAGATTTTAATATGGTGGGAAGATGACCAAATAAAAATGAGAGCACAACTACACAGGGAAGAGCTTCTTTATTTACAGCATATCATTTGTGGTGTGACATATCTGAAATACCGATAAAAATTTCCTGATACCTCTCTTCAGTGTCTGCCTGCTGCTATATCAGGCATCGACTTCATAGTTGATTTATTATTACTTATTATAACCATTGCTAACACTCTTCATGCTTCGTATTTGCAGCTAAAACCATACGTATCTCAGTGTGCCAGTGAAATTGCTGCATCTACAAAGGCTTCCGATTCAGCTAACTAAATTGGTCCAACAGCAGCAATGTCTGGAGTAGTTATTAGTTCCCTGAATATATACGTATATGATATTGTGTTATCTGCATTAGTCTGCTAAATGTGACTTTATTAGCTATGAATCTCAATCATCGTTCATGGAAAAAATTCAAAAGCACCCAAACTGTTTGGAAGAAATTTCTCTGCGGACGCAGAAGTAGGACTCGCGTGATATTTTTGTGGCGGACTGCAAAATAAATTTGTAAGACGCTTAATATCAGATGTTGAGATATATAGTTTAGTTGCTATATTGGACTTGTATTTAATTTTTTCTTTCCATGTTTGCTCATAATTAATTAACCACTTAAAATACCTAGGTATCAAAGTTCAAGAGGAAAGTTGAGTTAAGCAATTTTTTGGGCATAAGAGCATTCACAATGGAGTTGTTAAATTTAGTTTGACACATAAGCAAAAAATTGGACTTTAAGTGATATTGTTAAATGACATGTAGGCATTTTAAACTAAACTATCAATTATTGATACATTGCATCTCCAATGCAAAGTCAATGTGAAATGTCTTAGGTGCATATGTGTTAAAGAATATTGACATTACATTTAAAAAATCATTCAATGCAATAATGTCAACATTGTATATTTGGCAAGTTTTGATTATGTATTTTGAAAAAATAGAATGAGAGAAATTTTTTTATTGGATAAACTAATGCTTGACATTGTCATAGAGAATGTCATAGACATTCTCCATGACAATGTCAATCATTTAATGTGTCAAATAAGCATTTTTTTGACAATTGTCAATTTATTCTATGACTATGATTATTTATTAGAGATTCTCTAAGTGAAGTGTTAAATTTAATTACAAACAAAAATTATTGATCAATTTTTATATTTTGTTTCCCCAAAATGCAATAGTCAACAATAACTAATATCCAGCGGAAAAATTTATATCCTCAAAGTACGCTGCACAATTTGGATTTCTATTTTTCGGATCACCGAGTTCTTTTATTGGAGCTTTTTTATATAGATAGACAGCAGAAGAGGCGACCTTCTCATTTTGAGCCTATATGGGTTGGCGATGTGGGCTGTTCGGAGGTGATTGCTGATGCATAGGAGAGAGATGGGGTGCGAGATGTGAGAGCTAAAATGGATCGATGCGCAACAAGTCTCACACAATGGAACCATGATAATTGTGGTTCGGTTATTCAAAGAATTAGGAGATTGAGGGCTCGTTTAGACACTTTGTACAGCCAGCCTCAATTAGTTGGTGTTGGGGAGAGGGTCAAGGAGTTAGAAGCCGATCGAGCTTGACGATTTAGTTAAAAATGAGGAGATGCATTAGGCTCAGAGGGTGAGGACGGACTGGATGCGTATGGGTGATCAAAACACTGCCTTTTTCCATCGAAAGATAGTGGGTCAGAAGGAAAGAAATACTATCTTGGGTTCGAAAGATGTGAATGGTGAGTGGATGGAGGATACAAAGGCGGTGGAGGGGATTGTTTGTGATTATTTTAAAGAATTGTTCACTTCTCAAAGGGGTGGAGTGGTGGATTTTGAAGAGGCAACAGAAGGAGTTGGAAGCACTATTGATATGCGGCCAGTTTTAGTATTCTTGAGCAACCGTTCACGGCGGAGGAGGTTAGGACGACTATCTTTGGCATGGGAGGTCATAAGGCTTCGGGTCCCGACGGGTTTCATGCCATCTTCTACCATAGGAGCTGGGATGTTATTGGTCAAGAGGTTACAGAGTTTTGTCTTAACATCTTGAATGGAGAAGGTACTCTCGACGCTATTAATGATACATTTGTTTCTCTTATTCCTAAAGTTAAGTCCCCTAATTTAATTTCTGAATTTCGACCTATTAGCCTTTGCAATGTGTTATATAAGATTGTTTCTAAAACCATAGCTAATAGGATGAAACTTGTACTCCCTAGTATTATTTCACCTTTCCAAAGTATGTTTGTCCCCGGGACGATTGATTACTGATAACGCCATATGTGCCCTTGAACTCATACATTCGCTCGAAAAAAAAGGCTGGAAAGGGTGTTGGATTCATGGCTCTCAAACTTGATATGGGTAAGGCAGTGGATCTTTGTGGTGTATATGCTTGAGAACATGGGTTTTCTGGAAAGGTGGCCGAGTTTGGTATGGAAATGTATATCAACAGTGAAATATTCGTTTCTTATAAATGGAAGTTCTTCAGAGACAGTCAAACCGCAGCAGGGTTTAAGACAGTGGTGCCCACTATCCCATTATTTGTTTCTAGTGTGCGCAAAAGGGCTCTCCCGATTGATATCTAAGGCCAAGTATGATGGAAAAATAGGGGGTTTTAGTTGTAACCGGTACGGACCAAAGATGAGTCATTTGTTCTTTGTTGATGATAATTTGCTGTTCTGCCGGTCTACCTTGGAGGAATGTCACAACATTGGCACTATTTTGCAGATGTATGAAAGTGTATCGGGGCAAAAGATTAACATGTCTAAGTCCCAAATCACTTTTTCTCCTAATACGGGTGTTGTGGCTAGGTCAGACATTTTGATTTTTTTTTGGACTTAATCAACAATATCCACATTGCACTTACTTAGGGCTGCCCTTTTGTATTGAGAGATAAGCGGGGTGTATTTGGCGGCCTTAATGATAATGTTTGGAAAAAGCTCCAATTATGGAAGAGGAAGTTACTATCAGTCGGGGGTAGAGAAATTTTGATAAAGGCAGTGATTCAAGCGGTGCCTAACTATTCTATGAGCTTATTCAAACTTTCAGCTAAGATTTGTGATGAACTTACTCGGTTAGCATGTTCCTTTTGGTAGGGCGATGGGGTGGATAAGAGCAGGATTAGGTGGATTGCATGGGACTTATTGTGTAAGTCAAAGTTTGAAGTGAGAGTTGGGTTTCGTGATCTTGTTGCATTTAATAGAGCTTGTTGGCGAAGCAATGCTGGAGAATTCTCACATCTCCCCAGTCACTGTTAGCGAAAATTTTGAGAATGAAATACCATAGATTTACCTCACTTTGGGACGCCGATTGCAAGCAAGGATCATCGTATCTTTGGCAAAGCTTGTATAGAATAGGGATATCATTCAAAAAGGTGTGCGATAGAGAATTGGTAATGGACTTAAAGCTTTAGCCTTCTCAAGTCTATGGCTTCCGCAGCCTTTTGAATTTCGGCCTCTCAACTCATGTTGGAAGGACCATTCGTTGAAAATGGTGGATTTGATGGATGAGGAGGGTGAGTGGAGGGTTGATTTTATTAGACAGTGATTTTTGAGTGTGGATGCTGAGTTAATTTTGAGTTTGCCAAAAGGGAACCCATACGTTGAAGATACGGTAATGTGGCACTCTGAAAATAGTGGAACATGCTTTGTTAAGTCCAGATATCACCTTGAGATGCTTAATAAGAGGCAGTCAGGTATGTTGGGTGAAGACAATTGTCAAAATGGTGGAAATTTCTTTGGAATTTGGGACTGGTACTGCTGGGGAAGATTAAATTCTTTATTCCTCTCTACGAAAATTAACTTGTGGCGTAGAAGGATTGTGGAAGATGGTCGGTGCTCACGGTGTGATTCAGTAGAGGAGGATGAGCATCATGCCTTAATTGGTTGTAAGGCAGTTCGTTCTGCATGGCTGGGGTGCAGTTTTGATAACCTTGTTGAGCGACATAGTGGAAATCACCTGGGAAAACTCATATTGGATGCATTGAAGGTGCTGGAACGACAGAACTTTGAGTGGCTAGTGGCTGCCCTGTGGCGACGTTCGCACATTCGAAATATGGATGTCTTTGAGGGTAAGATGGTGAATGGGGAAAGGTTGATTGATGGAGCTCTTTCCTTTGTGGTAGAATATAGAAAGCTGCATTCTGGAAAAAAGAATACCGACAGATGTGACATGGTGAGATGGAAGGTACCGGAGAATAGTTGGATCAAGGTGAATGTCGATGCCTCTGTTAAGAGTGGCAGTTCTCATTTGGGTTTGGGTGTAATTGGAAGGGACTGTGATGGGAAAATGACAGTGGCTAGCTGCACGAATGTGGTTAGTAATGTTCCGGCTCATATTGGAGAGTGTTGGGCATTGTTCTAGGAAGTACAAATGGCGCTTGAGCAAGGATATAACCGGGTTGTCTTTGAATCAGATGCTTTGTCGGTCATACGCCTTACTCAAGAGTTCGAAACCCGTGCGTCGAAGGGGCCAATGATGGAGCGAATTGTATCTCTTTGTTAGGGTTTTGAAGCATTTAGGTTTGAAGCCGGTTGACAAGATCGCTAACTAGGTTGCGCATTTATTGGCTAGGGAGGCTTTGGCTTGTAACTTAAATTCTTGTTGGGTCATGTCCCCACTGAACTTCATTGTAGACGTGTTGCATCTTGATGAGTTGAATTAATGAAATGAGAATTTTGTTTGTAAAAAAAATAAAAAATAATAATACAAAAAGTTAATGAAAGAATGTCACATTTGGTTGTTAAAATAGCTGATAACTTTAACAATAAAACTAACTTGGTGCTAAAAAGATTTCTTTAATAATTTTGTTAACACCTCCAATGTAGTTATATCTTTTAGTTGTTAAATAACACATGCTACGAAATCTTGATTTAACACCTTCGTTGTGGATACTATAATATTCAAGGTGTTCACAGAATTTTAATGAACATAATTTGAATAGTTGTACTTATTTCATTTTTCAATGTTGATCTTATTTTGGTTATTCGTATTAATTTCAAATCATTAATTATGCTTAAGGGCTAAAATATAAAAATACACATAAAATTAAATGTTCCAACTACATTACCTATTAATTCTTAATCCGTGTGAAAATATTTACCGTCATATCTTTGTGGGACCTATCAATTCTTAATCAGTGTAAAAATACCTACCATTTATATATATAGAGCCTATATATAGGGCTTCTATAAGACTAAATTAATTTCATAAATATGAATCACCTGTTGACATATTATTTATTGTTTTGTTAATAAGTTCCCGTTGGAGGATAATTAATGCATATTAGTGTTCAGTAATTAGCACTTCAATATAAATACTACCTCCATCTAAAAAAGATACTCCAGTTTTCCTTTCTCGTCCATATAAAAGTATGTTTTAGTTTATTTTTTAAAAAGTATTTGAAATATTGGTTTTCTTATATGCCTCTATTTAATGTGTATAGTTAGTATAAAAAATATAAAATTATTAAAGTGAAATAATTAATAAATGAAATAGTATAATAGAGAGATGATGTTAAAATTTACTTTTCCAATATTATTAAATGAACTTTTCTTAGTCTATATGAAAAAAATAAGACTATTTTTTTAAATGGAGGTAGTAATTATTATTTCAATGCATTATTACGCGTGTATATCTATATATATATATGTATGAGAAATTAAAATACCTATATATACACACAATTATTTAATCACGAATTCATTAAAATTAATGTAGTACTTATTTATCTATATGTTTTATTACGGTGTAAACCAAGAAATTAGCGAGAGTTTCGTCTAAACAATCCCCCCAACAAAAAAAAGGCCATCTATAAAATAAAATTAAATTAAATTAAAAAATATATATATACATATACACACTAGTAAACTCTTGTAACACATTACATTACATATTAAGATAAATGTTGCGAAATTATCATAGAGTTCCTTTATAAAATCATCCCGATGATAGAAAAAAACAAGTTAGAAGATGTGGATAGAGGGGGACATGTGTTATTATCAGGGGCGTTGGCGGGGGAGGGTTGCCACGTTTTGCTTGGGCACACCCTATATTGACAAAAAAATTATTTTTTGACTATATAAATAATTGTAAAAAAAATTAATATACAAATTAGTATTAATCTATATTTTCAACACACTCTGATATCGACGACTGACTCCACCCCTAGTTATCATTCTATTTTTTCCCACATCGTCGGGATGGTTTCATAATGGAAACATCTTATAGTTTTATTATATTTCTATATAGATTAACAAGTTGTTTCACATGTGCGTTGCACGATATGATAATACCAAATAATATATTATTTTAGGTAAAAATTATTTTATTTCAATTATTTAATTAAAATCAGTTTCTACCCTGAACCATTAGCTTTTTCGGTTAGATGACCGGATCGATTTTCTGAACATTTGCGAATACTAGAATTCATTTGGAAAATAATTCAACGGTGTGAGATAAAGACAGGTACGGTTCACCTGTTCACAATAAACTATTTTTCAATAATAATCTATTAAAATTTTAACTCAAGGCCTATAAAATAATGTCCTATTATGAGCTATTCTCCAAATAGCTTAATATAGGTATACATCCTCAATTTTTTTTACCAAATAACCAAAGTTGATTCCATTTCTATATCCAAAGTCATATTTTTTATGGCTCTTTAAAAAGTAATAGAATTTCAATATTATTTTAAGCAAAAATTAATTTTATTTTCAATCATTTAATTAAAATTGGTCATATGACCTTGAACTGTTAGCTTTTCCGATTCAATGATCGGTCCGATTTCTAAACATTGCCGAATATTGGAACCAATCCGGAAGCTATCCGACTGTGAGACATAAATTGAAACCAAAAATTAAGAAAATCGATCAAAAATAAAATTGCTCAAGATAAAGAGTGGAAAGTTTAAATGTAGGCTGAGAGAGATTTAAGAAAGTTTTTAGATATGATGAGTTCTATTAGAGGAATGAAGGAAAATGTGGATAAAGAAAGAGAGATATTTTTGGATAAAATGAAATCTGATTTGGTAATTGAAATTAAAAATTGGAAAATATAGTAATAATAATAAGCTAGAACAAACATATCTATAAATAATATAAAAAGGGGAAATGAAAGATACAAAAGGGAAATGAAAGGTAAAAAAGGGAATTTATAAATAGGTAATAAATTAAAAAGGTGAATAATATATAAATTAGAAAAAATAATAAGATTGATTATTTAAAAGTAATTGAAATTAATTTTATTCAATTAATTTAAAATAATAATACTGGGACGAAATTAATTTTGTTCAATTAATTGTTTAGTGCATATAAATTAGAAAAAACAAATTAACTAAATAAGTAATGAAATGAAGGGATAAGATTAAATGATGAAATGAATTGCCAATACCTGATTTAACAAGTGAAAATGAGCGAGAAAACAAAAATAGTAATGCCATTAGTATATTATTATGTATATATATAGATTACATATAATAATTTCGGTGAAATTAATTAATTATATTTATATTTTTTTGACATTATTGTTGGAATATAACACTGAAATTACTTTATAAAATATCTCGACCAAAATTTATAATCCGATTTTCAATATATGTTAAAGCAGGAAGAATATTTCAATCTATACAATCAAATATAAATGTTTCATGTTATTAGTTCTATAATACGAAAGCGATGGATTGTAAACTTTACTTGATAAAATTCAATTATATATTTCTTGTAGTGAAATCATAGCTAGCATCATGGCGAATGTCTCTGGATGTAACATATTATTATTATTATTATTATTTTTCTACCGCTAAGTAAATGAACTAATTGCGACAGAATTTTAGTCACATTTTCAATTAATTATTTGGAAGGATTTTCGTGCATATTATTATGAGATATATTCAAGTTTTCCACCACGTCCATTGATGGCAAAAATTTAAACTCAATATTGTGTTCATAAATCCACAAATAGTTAACAAAATAAAGAGAAATAAATCATGCGTCTACATCGGAATTTGTCTATGATTATGAAACGACAAACCAGTAAATGGAAGAGTTTTAGTGCATTTTTGACTATTAATAAGCAGTTGTAGATAGTTTATCGACGCTTGTGCAATTAATGTAGCTCTGCTAGCCACTGAACATTCCATTAATTCAAGTAGTTCTTCGAGACCCCAGTGATGCCCTTCCGATAAAAAGATGCATTCAATTCAAGATCCCATTCCATGGAACATAACCCTTTTGGTTCACTTCCAGGTTCTTAATTAAGAGATCGGAAGACTAGTCTTCCAAAGTATGTCCTCAATTCCCTTTTCATCAAAAGACTTCCCCAAGAAAGAGGCCAATCTCTTCATTTGCTCTCTGGATCTTTCTTCATTTCTTCATATTTCATGAACAAGATTCTCTCAGGCATTTCCAAGCTTGCTTTCCAGTACTCGAGGACGTGGTCGAAAAATGGGCCATGAACATAAACCCCATTGCAGAAGCAATCAATTGCCTTTACCAGAGGAAATGGCTCTTTAAAAGTTGGGAGAGAATTGGCTTGAAATTGAATTCATCAAGTGCCACCAAGAAATGAAAGTGTCCTTTGGGTTTCCTGTTATGTAAGCAATCTTGCACTTGGACTTCTTAACTGAATCAGATAGAAAAGTATAAGGCAAATGGGAGTGTATTACTCTAGGTGAAGACATACCTTCAATAAAAGCCTAACGGTTCTCTTCGAAAATCATGAATTTGATGGTTGGTACATGGATGTGAGGACTGCCTTTTTCAAGAATTTCGTCGTCTCCATCGTGAAGGATATGGATAGGCAAATGGCTTGTGCCATGTGGTGCCGGTTTTTATTGATGAAGCCAGTATGAAATCATCGTCTCGCGCTACAAAATGCAACTCAAAGGCCAATGCAACCTCTAGATACGATCATCGAACCATAAACCCTTCCACTCATAAATGTCCAAATTGTTGAAGAAGAAGAAGAATTGGACACATTGATGGAGGCCATTGGAGTTGAAATGAGGTACACAAGGACTACTAAAATGGTTTGTTACTTATAGAAAGGAGGGATAACTTCTTGTTGTCTATTTTGGCCTATTCTACAAAGATATATAGGTGAATTTCTTTTCAAATTGTAGTTGAAATAATAATTTTTAATATGCTCTTATTTAATGTATTTTTATTAAAAGAATAAAATTATTAAAATAAAATAATTAGTAAATTAAATACGGCAAATTAGGAAAGTGGTTTTATACTTTTTCAATTAAATTAGACAAGCATTCAGTCTACGTAGCATTAATGTCTAATTTCAATTAAATTCAAATTTCATATTCCATTGAGCATGTGTACAATTAAAATTTAATTTTTTTTTATCCAAATTGAATTGGAGATGAAAAACGTATTACCTCCACCTCACAAAGATAACCATATTCTTATTTTACAAGGATTAAAATAATTTCAATTAAGGTTGTTGGAAAAATATTTAAGATTATTTATACTACTATATATAACATTTAATTTACTAATTCTCTGAATTTAATATTTTTTGTCAATAACAATGCACATTAATTATGAGCATATAAGAAAAACAACTACTACTATAAGTTAAAGGGAAAATATATCTACACTACACTTTTTTATAGTTGCACAATATTTTTATTACATTGAATATCCTTAATCTTTATAACTTGTGAAGTTTGTATCCCAACAAATCTTATTGCATTTTTTCTAAACCGTTGAATTAATTTTTATATCTTTTTTCTTAATAATGGTTATTATTCAAAAAATTTCATTCATATATCTTAGAATCATAAGAAAAATATATTTTACTTTTATGGATTTTTCTTTTTTTTTTTGACTTATTTAAAAGATTTAAGTGGTTCTTACATAATAATTTTTAGAAGAAAATCATTGTTAGATATAAGACGTGATCATCGATTGAAAATTAAGAATAAACTTTTGACAAAGAAAAAGTTAATACCTTGTTCAAAAAAATGAAAAAATGAAGGATATCAAATACAATTTGAGTGTGGTGCGTTTAGTAAAATAGGCGGTGTCAATATAACTACTCTAAATTAAAAGAAAAAGTAGCCATATTTTTGTGAGAGGGGGAGAATATACTAAATAAGGTATGGAAGAATCAAAAGAGATAGGAAGAGGAAAAAGAATAAGAAAAAGTAGTCCATGAAGAGACAGAGGATGATGAAATAACTGCACACAATGACTCCTCCCTCTAAAAGTTGACCAATGGTACTCAGCTTCATAAGGGGAATCCAGCTATCAATTTGTTAATTTTAATTAACTAGCTATTTAAGTAATAAAGTAAATATTAATGACATCTAAATGACACATATACAATTACTTTGTTATCACATTAGATGAGATTAAGCCATTCCCCATCCGTTTGCAAACTCATTCTACTTTTGAATAAAAATTAATCAAACTAATTATATTCACATATTTGATTATATCTATTGTATAAATCTCTACTATTCAACTCTACTAATTCTCTATCTTATTTATCATTAAATTAAAATGAGCATATAAACGGGCAGTTAGTCAAATTAAAGTGGGCTCCATTTTATTCAAAGTTATTGGTCCAACATAAATAAAAACGCTACCTCACGTGTTAATTAATTGCTAGGTTAACATGTGGGTAGAAAAGATTCTTTCCTCCATTTTAGCACTAAATTTGCCCATTTAACACATTCAATGTGAATGCTGCTATATTACCCTTCTAGGTAACATTTAATGATATGTAATTAGCATCGGTGTATATGGCCTATTTACAAACTCATGTTAATGAGAAATAAGAAAGAAAATGCATGGAATTTGTGGAGATTTATGTAGTATATATGTAAGACCTATAAAATAAGTGAATGTAATTAGTTTGATTAATTTTTATTTAAAAATAGAATGAGTTTGCAAATAGAGGCTTTAATTAAATGCTACTAGGTTAAAATAAGTACTCCATTCGTCCCACTAATATAATCCAGTAGTTATTTTCACATAGTTTAAGAAAGAATAGTTAAAATAGTTGAAAAATTAAATTTTACCTTATGTTTCTATATATACATTTATATCTCTTCCGATCTGTTTGAAATACTTTCAATGCATAGGTAGTTGAATAATAATTAATTAGGGATACATATGAAAATGAAAAATTAAATATACGCTCAATAGGTAAGTGGACTATCTTTTTAGGACGATAAAAATGAAATAGTAAACTGTCTTTTTGAGATGGAGTGAGTATATGGGTGTATGACCCCACTTATATTTAGTGCTGGGTATAATTAGTAGTGTAATACTGCCACGTTCCGATTATTTGGTCTCATTTGCTTTCTCACAAAGATTAAGAAATGTGCTAAAAAGGAACATTTTGTGATCTGTGTTCCTAATTTGTCTATATTTAATGAGTAGAATTCAAAATTCATAATTATATAATTAATTAAAGTATTAAATAGGGATATATTTGTAAAGTCATGCAAATTAGACTTTTTAATATAGAAATGAGACCTTATATTTGGAATATCTCAAAAAGGAAAATGAGACTAAATAATCGAGATGGAGAGAGTATTAATATTACTCCTTCAAATAATCGATCATTTAAAATCACATAAACTAGTGTTATTAGTTATATAGTATTATTTTCTTGATGAAGTCTACATTCACGTTAACAATAATGCATAATGTATGGGAATAGGATAATGCTAAATATCCACATCAATTTGTGTTCACTTAAGACACACCTTATTAAATTACTTATATATCATGATAATGAAATTATCACGATATATAGGCAATTTAAAGAGGTGTGTGTGAGGTGAATGTGAGATAGGGTCACTACAATAGAGTAGACAAGAAAAAGGAATAATCGTCGGGTTATTCAAAAAGCAACGCGCAAAAAAAAGACGTTGGCATTTTTGAAAATTTTGACAAACCAATACACGTCGGTTTTTAGTAGAAATCGACGTGTATTGCGCACGCTAAACAATAGGAGTTGGTTCCTCAAGGAACCGATGCCTATAGTATGACAATAGAAGAACCAACGCCTATATTAGTTCTCAAAAAGTTTTGGCACTTTTATTTAAATCACCTACTAACTAGCGTAAATGGAGGGAGTCGACGGGCGATGGCAGAGCTTTCCAGGTATTGTTCCATTCATAGGTCTTGAGTGTGGTTTGACTTTTAAGTTTTGCTTTATGTTCTTATGATTTTGTTTATCTTCTCTCTTTTAACAGCTTTTCTACTAGTTTCTTCCTTTCCATTTTCATCTTCAGTTTTCGCAGAATCACATACTCCCACTCTAGCAACACTTGAGAATACATGTATTAAGTGTCTTGGAAGATTTTGCTTGGTTTACATGTGTTTGTTACTCATTTTCTTGGAAAATCTGCAGGAAAAAATGGAGTTGTTTTTTCTTGGGGAAAAAGTGAGAGATTGTTTGATGAGGAGGAGGACGAACCGGGAGAGTTAGAGTTGAACTCAACTCTTGTGTTGGCGGCATAGAAGACGTATCGGAAAGACCCTTTTAATGGTTTTAAAAAAAACACAGAAGGCTAGAGCCTCCGTGATAAACAGGAGGCTGGTTTCAAAAAATTTATTATTATTTTTTTAAAAAAAACAGTAAGCGTCGGTTGTAGTAGTAAAACCGATGCCTATTGTATCGGTTGTAACACTACAACCGATGCCTATTGTTTATTTTTTTCAAATTGACTTTAAGCGTCGGCTTTTGTAAAACGATCGACGCATGTTGTGAACTTTAGGCGTCATCCAACAACCGACCCGTATACTTTTACAATGCGCGTCTCTATCAAAGGCATCGCCTTCAAAACCGACGCCTATTCATCAACACAACCGATGCCTATTGTGCTATTCTGTAGTAGTGAGTAGATTTGTAGCATTACCCGTGTGAATAAACTTCGGCACACAATGGACATCTTTTTTAGTACGACAATTGAAAATGCCTTAGTGATTATGTAGCATAATCAATAACTGTCTTTATTTTGCTTGCAAAGAGAATAATTATCTTTATTTCCGAAGGAGATAAGTACTATACTAGTTAACGCACAGGGTAGTTAAAATGGTACAAAAATAACACGGGAAATTTTATATAAATCAAAATGCTTTTCACATACATTTAAGATATTGAAATGGGTAATTTGTGCCAATGGACCCTATCATTTGCTAGTATTACGGAAATAGACCCTATCGTTTCTAACTTGGCGATTTCAATCCTAATGTATGCTAATCCTTGCAAAATTGACATTATTATCTAAATTTATCAATTTTTTTTGTTAAAATGACCCTTTTAACCTTATTTTCTTTTTTCTAAAATATAATTCTTTTTAAAAGTATTTTACCCCTAATTTCAAGTAAAATATAAAGACAAAATGTCATATTTTACTCTCATCCGTCCCACAAAGATAGTTCAGCATTTTATTTTCGTCCATCCTACAAAGATATGTCGTTTACTAAATTGAGCATACATTTAATTTTTTGTTTCTATGTTTTATCCCTAATTAATCATCTACATCAACTACCAATGCAATTCAGTATTAATGATAAAGAAGGTTATAAATAAAAAATATATGTAAAATTAATTGTCACAACCATATGAATAGGCATTTCTTAATTCATGTGAAATTAACTAACCGCCTATCTTTGTGGGACGGAGGGAATAATTAATTAATGTATCATGTTGATGTTTATATTGGTCATC
>CAVNYN010223845.1:0-25785 GCA_963692815.1 Nyctanthes arbor-tristis | reverse complement strand
TTTTCTGTCAAAAAGTCCCCTCCAAATTCACACATTGAAAAAATTACATTTAATTAAAAAGTCACATTTCAATTTAAAATAGAAAACTTGACAATTACTGTGACATTTTTAAATTAATGTGACTTTTTTTATATGTATCATTTTAGTCAAATAGTATGTTTAGGATTTTTCACTAGAGGCAATCTCACCTTCTCTACAAACCATTTTTTTTAATATATACATTGGGGATATAGGAGAGGGGATGGAAAAATAGGAAAGGGGCATGTGTGGTTCAAACCTTAACTACTGAAACATTTGTTAGAACCACACCTTCTATACAAACTTGGTGCAAGCCAAATTCCATAATCCGGGTCAAGAACCACACTACATAGTCTCTCGTTAACCAAGCACTTAGTTTGAAATTTATTCCAGCAATTTACTCTCATAAAAAAGCATAAAAATTCAACATTTAGTCCTAATCAACCATTCATATAGTCGAAATTTGTTACACGTTTCAATTCATGTAATAAATGATATTACAAATAGAGTAGATTGTTACAATATATATATATATATATATGTATATAGCTTGTTGCACAAATGACAAAGATTGTTATACACATGATATATATAGTTTTTTACACAAATAACAACCCTTGTTATGCAAATCGAATAGCTTGTTACACAAATAACATTTTCTTAAACGAAGAACCTAGCTTGTTATACAAGTAATATAGATTGTTTAATAACATAGATTGTTACACACACAACACAGCTTGTTACATAAAAAACGAGCCTTATTACATACATAACATAACCTGCTACAAGAATAATATAAGTTGTTATTCATATAACATAACTTGTTGCAAAAATAACATAGCTAACTTGTTGCAAAAATAACATAGCTTGTTAGATCATTTCTAAGAGGCTCTTCAAATCTAAAATACTCTTTATTTTAAAGAGGAATAATGCAGCGTAGCACCAGTTTAGGTGGCAACTAATATAACGTTAAATGATAAGTAAAATTAAATATTTGAATAAAAGACTCACAGATTCAACTTATCATTTAGTGCCACCTTCATATGGTGTCAAGTATCAATGATGCTAAATAACATTACTCTTTAAAGAGTAAATACTAAAAAATGAGTTCCAATAATCTCTCTAATTTAACTTTTAAAAATAGACAGTAGATCTTGGTTCTCCAAATTTGAAGAGTCAAATTCACTCTGTATAATTTAATGACCACAACTTTCAATGATTTCTCCTTGGTTTAATATAAGCACAAAGGATTTTATTGGCTATTGATATTTAGAATATAAATATTAATTTATGATTAAAGAAAATAATGATTTTTTTTTGTAGAAAATAAATTAAAGAGCCAAAAGTAAGGAGCTTGTTGGAGAGAGTCAAATTTTTGCTCTCTAAATTGGAAGATACTCCGTAAAATGTGAAATATTCTCTTTTAAAATAGAGAAGCTATTAGAGATACTTTTACATGCATAACATAGTTTGTTATGCATATAACATAGCTCATTGCATACATAACAAACTTTATAACCTACCATACCATTAATGTTCAAATACTTCCCAAAGGTGTTGTTATAACACCTTCTACCCCATGTAGCCTACATTGTCGCACGCCATATGGATTTGAAATGTATGTGGCGTGCATCAATACATGCTACATGGGGTATGAGGTGCTGTAACAGCACTTCCAGAAGGTGCTTGAAGATTTTCAGCTACCATATATAACATATATTGTTTGGCATGTAGCACACTTGGTTAAAAAAAATTAGGGTAATTTACACCAAACGTTCACAATCTTTCAAGTATTAATAGATCTTGTCCCCAACCTTTATTTTTCCTCCTTGGGTCTTCAACCTTTTTAGAAATCCCTGTCCAAGTCCCTGGCAACAAAATCTGTCAATTTCCTTTGTTAAGTTGGAGGTATTTTTGGTAAAATACAAAAAAATAAATATTTTAATTAAAAAAAGAAAAATGGGGAGATGGGGACTTTTCCTTTTTGGCTGCGTTCCGGCAGCCATTGGGGATGGGAATCTTCCCCACTGTGCTGCCCCCTTTTGACTGCTAGAAATGGCACCCCTGGTAGCCAAACGACTGCCGGAAATGACAGCACTTTTGCTACCATTTACGGCAGCCAAATGGCTGCCAAAAATGGCAACAGAGGAGAAGAGTCTCCCTCCTATGTGGCCGGAATGCTAGCTGCCATTCCAATAGCACAAGGGGAAGACACCCTCCTAAAAGGCTGCCGGAAGGGGGGAGTCCCTCTCACCCCATTCCTTTCCCCCCATTTTACTCCACTCTTTTTTCTTTTTTTTTAAATTAAAGTATTTATTTTTTTATATTTTACCAAAAATACCCCCAGCTTAACAGAGAAAATTAACTGATTCCCTTGCTTGGGACTTGAATGGGGATTTTTTAAAAGATTGAGGACTCACAAGAGGAAAAAATAATAGTTGGGGACGTGATCTACTAACACTTGAAAGATTGAGGACGTTAGGTGTAAATTACCCAAAAAATTATTACAAGAAAAAAAGAAAAAATAAAAAAAGAAAAGAAAAACAAAGAAAAAAGCAAAAAAAAGAAGAAGAAGATTTCGATAACAATGCTACAAAAAAGAAAAAAATAAAAAATAAAAGAAAGAAAAGGAAAAAAATCACTAGAATCCGAAATCGTAAGGTGGGACGGGTAAGGGGATGTGAGTGGTGGGGTTTAGGGATAAATAAAATTTATTTAAATAATAATAAATAAAAAATAAACCAAGTATTTTCCGAATTCTAAATACTACCAAGTATTTTTAGAAAAAAAAAATTAAAGTTTGCAAGTGTACGGAAAAAGAAATAGAGAGTTTTTCTATATTGAGTGTATTGCATGAAACTCACTGTACAATGGAAGATTCTAGATTTCCTTACAATATATAAAAGAGCAAAGTTGCTTTTCGTTGTTTAGTCAACTGTTCACCCATTACTATTCATAAGGCGTCACACTGATATCATCATCTTTTCTTTCACTTTTTTTTTCCTCACCCCCTCTCTTCCCCTCTGTCTTGGGTGGGAATTAGTCCAAATGGCAGGGCGACCCAGATTTTAAATTTTTTTTTTTTTTTTGCCTTTTGACTCGTGGACAGGCTTTGACCACTTAAAAAAAATAGAAACAAAGGCAAAGGGACAAAGCAAAGAAGAAGAGCAGTGTGCAAAGGTTCCCTATTTCTCTCCAACGATTCCTCCAAATTTCAAATAGTAACTATAATCCTCCCTCCACCTCTCACGTTCCTTCAAGTTCCATTCTTGTCAGGACTCAAGCGGCATTAGGGAAAAGCTTGAAGGTATTAGAATTCATATTCCTTCTACAATGAAATGTATAATTTTGTTGTTCTCTTCAATTTTGTGTTATGGAATTCCTAATTGTTTGAATTATAAGTTGAGAAAACTCCTTCATGCAAAAGGGAAAAATGTTGGGGTCAACCCTACATATAGTTGTACTACTATAAATGAAATAGAAATTAGAGTGCACATATAACTGCACCTCTTTGCATTCTCTAGTTGTAATATCTTCAGTACAAATAAGTTTTTCTATTCTTTGATAGAATAATGGGAGAAACTTGGAGTGGAATTTCGTGAGCTATGTTGCTAAAGTGGTGCTTGTGGTAAATTATATAGTGAATATTAAAGATTTGTTAGAGATGAGATGAGGGTAAATGATAGGCTATACAGGAACTTGGTAGCCTCCAACTATTATTGTCTTTAGGTGTTTAATGTTGTTTGAGGTGCATAGAAAGCACAAAGGATGAAAAATCATTGCTTCTACATGTTTGACAACATGTATGTAGAGTTAATAAGTTTCATTTTCGGCAAAAAATCGTGGGGATTACCCGTCATTATACTTTTATTTCGTGTAGAATTAGACAAAAATTGACTAAATAAGTAGTTTGTCCTTTAATTGGATTCAAAACCTATATGTGGAGCATGTAGGCAATATATATAACTGGAAAAGACAATGCATTTACAATCAAATAAAACCCTTAATTGCATATCTAATTGTCTACACATGATAATGAACACAAAAATATTCAAATGCCATAAAGCACTGACTTTCTGCAGAAGTGGTTATCAATGCTAGCTTCCCTTATATCTCTGGTTTATTGCATACCCTCTTCTTTTATTCTTTCCCGTTCTAACAAATGGTTTGATTTCTACTTTTCTGCCCTTTCGTCTAATGCTCAAAAGAATATATTTTGGCTTGTGCAAGCCGCTCATTTACGTTTGATACATGATAGTATAGAAGATTACATGGGTTGGTTAATGAACTATTGTTTAAGCTTTGAAAGATAAATATCAACCTTATTGTAGTTGCTTATTTCAGTTGTAAGAATGCTTCCTTGAACAAATTTGAAGAAAAGGCTAAGAAATAATTTGAGATCGGAAGGCGTCGTGTAGGGAGGCATGAGGTAAATTAAAATATTTTATGCTTTAGAGTAATTTGAGTTGTAGTTTTTTTTTTTTTTTTTGAAAAGGAAATTGAGTTGTAGTTTAATAATAGATAGCATGGTAATTTCTGTAGGATCAGAATTTATGTCACATAGAGCTTATCAAATTGGTCATTATGGGTTTTGCGTGTATGTGCGTGTATATACTTGTAAACATGCATGAGTGAATTAAGTTTTTGAAGTCCCAATTCCCTGCTTGAGATCTCATCCTTTCTCATCTTCCCTCTTAAATTATTTGCCTTCTTTGTACTTTGTAGAATTCTTCCATTTGAGAGAGAAGTCCAAGGCTACTGGAACTTCCTATTAATGCATATGGTTTCTTTAGGATTCTCAATCTCCTGAAACGGTTCTTGTAATTATCATAGTTGAATAGACCACTCACTATATTGCTGCTAATTCTTAGCCTTCTATATTATCTTTACCATCTTGTAAAGAAAAACTTATCCAACGTCAGATGAAAAATCTGACAAATGCAAGAGCCCTGCTATTTATTTAAAAGAAAAAAATAGGTCACCAAAAATTATGAGCAAGTTCAAGTTCAAATGGTAGCTTATCCGCCTGAAATGGAATCTAATACAGTGTATTTTTATGTTGTCAATAGTTTGTGACTTTTTTCACCCATCGAGGAACTAAAGACAAAAAAAAAAAAAGAGCCCTCAACTAATCTCCACATGCAATACTCATCATGTGTTCTACATAAGGATGGATTACTTGCTAATTGAAATAAGATCAAATCATTTAAAGGAGTATATTATCACGTTCTACTGGAACTAAGTAGAATATTTCTATTAAATAATTTCATCTAAGCTTCAATTGTTGACAAACTTGGTTCTGCCATATCATGACAAATCCTTTTCAATGCCCAATTAAACTTAATGCTAAATCAATACTTAATGCCATATTGGAAGTTGGGTAAATCAATACTTCTACAACAATAAGCTATTAATCATATACGTATTATCAATTTGCCTGAACTTTATTTTGCTGCCAGTTGGTCTTATAACTCTGCAGTAAACTACAGAGCAAACTAAACAGCCAAGATAAAAAACTAAACCCGAGGGGAAAAAACAATTTTTTAAAAATAAAATTTTTTCTTTTCTAAAAACTACAATTTAAAACCATCGTTGAAACTCATCTATATATGCTCACTGGGTATTCAGCAAAAAATCCAAATGAAGATGAAAGAAAAACTAGTGAAAATGTCCTAATCTGTCCACAAAATTTTAACTGAAGTTTACCTTAAAACATAAAAAATCCTCAACAAACTAATGGACAGAATTTGGAAACAAAAAAGAGAGAGAAAAAAAAAATACTCATAAAACCATCAACATCATAAACTAACTATATAGAAATCTCACCCAAAATGGGTTCCGGTGTATTTTTTTATTTTTTATTTTTTTAATGTCAACAAAATCCAGTTGCCACAATTTAAGATTTAGAATCCATCAAGGCAAAAAAAAAAAAGACATGTTCTTGTGCCAAAAATCAAAACATTTATGCTATTGGGTTTGTAAACATTGAGCAAAAATGAAAATAAAAAATAGGTGCTATGTCTCTTTGGTGGCATATATTACTCGATATTGTATTTGCCACTAAAGGAATTCATAGGACAAGAAAATGGTAAAGGGGCAGCAACAATTGATGAACCGCCAAATATGTAGATCGATCTTGCTATCTAGCTGAAGTTTCTAGTTATAAGAGACTTGCTTTATGTGCAAGTGTCTACTTTGATTATTTATGGCCCTCGATGTTTAACACAAGTTTTCCATTCTCTCTTGCTCTAAAAATTGATTCATGAATTGAATTATTAGTTCATATGTGGTGAACAATTCGATGCATAATTTGGAAGAAAGTTGATTGTGTTTGGTAAAGATGATGTTGAAGCTTTTCCTGAAAGTTATTCTGGAGCATGAATTCGTTCAACCAATATGTCGTGCAAGCTTTAATTACCTATAAATTCTAATTCTTTTCAAATTAGAGAATTAAATTGGTACAATGAAACTTTTTAATATGATCTTGATATTGTAGCCAGGTATGGCGCTGACATACAAATTAGCTTATTATTTAATGACTGTAACAATCTTTAGCCACTTGGCCGTTTTGTTGTTTTGATTTTCTGATAAGTGATTTTCTCAAAATTACTATTTTTGTGATTGTGGTGTTGAGATAGAGATAGCTATGTGTAATATCCAATTTTGCCTGTTAAATTTTTTTATGTTTGAGTTTGTAACTTGTATAAGTTGCCTGCAGGATGAGGTTTGTCGTGGACAGACGCTATAGATTCAGGGGCACAATATCGGTGCTTTCAAGGCTTTTGACATTGGACCAAGTGTATAATGCACTTGATGACGAACATAAACAACTGTTGCTAGCATTGTGCTTCAGACATCTATATGAAATCAAAGATGTCCAAGTCAGCCCACAGCTGATTCACGTACTGTTACTGCATGAGCTCGAGTATGGCAACGATGATGAACTCTTGTTTGTTCTAGGAAATAATCGGGCTGCCGTTTCTCACTACATGAGTTCACACTTGTTCCCCGGAAACGAGTCAGACTACAAAGACATGCTCATAATTACTGGCAGGTTGACGTCCAAATATTTTGGGGATCATGATGGAGCCATTAAGCTGAAAGATCTATCCAAGGCATTTATGGTAGAAACAAATGATATGCGTGACAAATACAAGCACAAATTAGCACTAATATATGAGATGGTGCTGCGGTGCAAAGAGGAACTGCCATAGACCCTCCCATATTGGATATAGCAAATGATCTTGACTTGTTCAACGTATATCTATGGGGCAGAAAATCATATGAGTTAAAGCTACATACATATATGAGGGACTGGAAGACGGAAGCACCCAAAATTGTACAGGAAAAAAATTTTCATAAGTACTCTGCTTGGGGGTTTTCTGCAGCAGTCCAGGAATTTGGCGGCATCATTTATGTGTAAACACTTCTATTCATTTAAATGTTGCATTCAAACTTTTGGGTATATAATTTATCAACTATTACGGTTGTCTTTCTTATACTGTGTGTCTAGTTTTATTCATCAATAGATGTTTTATGGTTATGCTTTTTGACGAAAAATTGTTATTTTGTGAAAGGCATGTGCTTTTGAAGTAATCTCGACTGTCGCACGAGAATATAGTAGACGGTTTAACGACCACCTTCCTAGGATGTGTCTTTGGAGCTGAACAAAGCTTCTGTGGCCTGAAGGTAGTGCAGTTGGAGACTTTTTGGATAGAGAAGATGTAATTTTTTGCTGTAATGTTTTTAACTTGCCGTCAGTTATATAAATTAGTGTGTAACGTCCCTTAAATTATTTAACTATCAGGTCGAAGACTTTCAACGAACATTGGTGGCAGGTCCTGCTAAGAAAGCTCTAGAGTATTGGCAGGCTCTGCCTTGTACATCTAGAGAAGAGGATCTTAGCCCTGAAGGTCTTATAGATCTAGACTCCATAAGTGACCATCAAGACCCTGTCTAACCACAAACCAGCCGTAGAGACAGAGAAGCCCCTTTGCAGCCTGACGTCGATGTAAGTATCTACATCCATGTAGTTATGTTCTCTTTCTTTTGACCCAGGCTCCCTCTAGGCTTAAGTTTGCCAAGAAATTAGTCTTTCCTAATATAACGCAGTAAAGTACTGTTAATTGAAGACCATATCCGTTCACATAAAAAATACTATCTTTTAGAGATTGGTGAAAACCTCTGTTTACACAATATTCCTAAGATGCAACAGTAAGGTTTTGTAATTTGAAAAAGATATCTTCTCACATGAAAAATAGTATCTATTAGAGATTGGTGAAAACATCTGTTTACACAATATTCCTAAAATGCTAAAGCGAGATATTGTAATTTGACAAAGATATTTGTTCGCATAAAAAATAGTATCTGATAGAGATTGGTGAAAACATCTGCTTACACTAAATTCTAGTCTTGTAAAGTAAACAGACACTTTTTTGAAACATGCACCGTTATTTATGGCAAACATTGTGTTTGTAAACATCGTGTTTTTCATTTGTATATATTAAGTTATTCATTTAACTGTTCTCCATTGCATCAGGTTCTAGCCTGGAGGTTTGGTGGTAGGAGGCCGTCTATACTACAAGGAAATTAGCTCGTGCTAAGAGACAACAGTGTTGTCCCATTACTTTGTAGCCTCTGAGCACACAGCCTTCCACTAGAGGCACTGACTGTCACCTTAAAAGGCTAGCGAAGATGGTTAGAGATATAAGGAAATAAATGAAGGACAAGTTTGATGCCATCATGGCGTTGTTGCAACCCGTGCATCATTTCGGTGGAAATCATGATGTACATGATGAAGCAAACTACAGTTTTGCTGATATGCACGACGAGTTGAGTAACCAAGGCCAGGTAGACAGTGTAAGGTATGTTGTTTCGGGGAGAGGGACACATGTCTCGACTGAGAAGCATGCGGAGCCACGGGAGGAAAATGACCTAGAGACATGTGTAAGGTCTGTTTAAGATAAGGCCGATGCAGAAGTTAAACATAATTATGTTGATGCATTGGACGAGAGAGAAAATGAGACAGGGCAAATTGAGGCAGGAGAGAATAAGGCTGATATCAGGAACGTCATTGAGAGTCTTGTCCATACAGTGGAGCCCATAGACAGTGATTTGCAGATGAGAGACGTCATTCTATCTAGGGAGCCAGAGGATTGTGTCCATGTAGATACAGTTGCACCTCTGGTCAAAGAGCCGCATACCGTCGCTAAGTAGGTGGTGACAGTACATCAAATGCCGGAGGGCACAGGTTCTAGAGGAGATTTGGAAATTAGCCACATTTGTAAGTGTAAGAGGGTTAGTGGTACATCAAAATATTCAAAGCTTCACGGTTATGGCAGCCATAGTGAGAGAAAGACAGCCGAGGAAGTAGGGAGTAATGTACAGACCCGAGATGTCACTCGGGGGTTAGACGAGGGGGAAACAACTAGAATGGATGTAGATGCACGAGATGAGCCACAACATTTGGACAATCAGAAGTTAACTAAGCAATTGGTACATGAAGGCACAATGGTTAGACGAGGTTTGAACCTACGAGGGGATGGTAGGCCTAAACGGTTTGTAAGACTGTCATAGCTTGTGAAAACTCCTTACACTACTGGGCAGAGGAAGCGAAAACTTGTAGAAGGCGCAAGATTTGATCCCTTCTCGAATGTTGACACCTATCTAGATCTACATCTTTTAGGAAGTGGTTTGCATCACTAAGCTAAGGGTGAAGTTCTCTTTTAACCATGCCTTTGTATAATAGATATTGCCAGTTTAGGATTGAGCTATTTATTTCGAGTTTTACTTTAGTTTATTCTATGCCTTGTTATGATGTCTTATTAAGATCCTTTATCATTCTAGGCTGAACATATGTTACACATTTACACCCTGAATGATACAAAAAGTTGGTTCAAAATTGTTTTGATCTCGGGACGGTGGCAAGATAGCAGCATAAGTGATGATCTATCTTATGTATATACGACGTTTGTATAATGTTACAACATTTCGTTTGGTGCTTGTGTACTAACAATGATGCTATTCTATTTCTATTTCTTTGTCACCATACAACATGTTGACTTGATGATGCACTTACTTCGACTAAGAGCATGGCACTACCTGACGACATTCAACGAGCCAGTGGCAATCTTGAACTTAGTTGTTCATGATCTCTTGGCGTCATTTGTGGTAACCAGTTTACATGAACCGGGTGCTGCGTACGTGGTATCGGAGTTTCTTACTGCATATGTAAAAAGCACTACACTGGAAGCATCAAGGAGCTAGCAAGATTGGCTTGGATGGTATCTCTAAGGTTGTTGTTGAGGTGTCTTTTACAGAGTCAACTGTGTATATGTTCGACCCAGACAAGACACGTCTTACGGATGAGCAGCTGTACACTGCCTTGGTGGGATCTCTAAGGTTACTCCTAGAGTTATGGCAGCATCTGGCATACCTGTTGGCAAGGAAGTTTTCCCCATCATACGGGTGCAAGATATGGAGAAGCAATCTACCTCGTGAGTACACATTTTGATTCTTTATATGTGAAATGCATCTTATAAAATGTCTTACACTGTAATATTTATTTCATCTTGTACTTGATTTTGCAATGGTGATTGTGGTATGTTTACCATTAAGTATATAGAATTTCTCGCTATGGACCTCGGCCCGAAGCTTATACGAAACCAACACATCATGACTTGGAGGACAGAATTGCCTGCCCAATTATTTTTACTAGACCTACACGACGCTCTTCCGATCTTAACAATTTCTCATGTTTGGATTTATATACTTTATATTTGGAATGTACAAAGAGAAGTCATTTGTAATGTAAATATTGCTTTCATGTGCGTTGAAAACGTAACAGAAAATAGATGTGTCTGTTAACAAGAGTGACATTTGTTAAAAAAGTGATCTCCGTTAAAAAGTGGTCTCTATTGACAAAAGGCATATGTTAACATAATAGAAAAAAGATGTATCTGTTATTAAAAGCGGTCTCTATTAAAAAAATGGACTCTATTGATAAGAGGCATATGCTAACAAAGAGGTCTCTGTTAAAAAGTGGTCTCTTTTAACACAAGTGGTCTCTGTTGACAAAAGGCATATGTTAACATAATAGAAAAAAGATGTATCTGTTATTAAAAGTGGTCTCTATTAAAAAAATGGACTCTATTGATAAGAGGCATATGCTAACAAAGAGGTCTCTGTTAAAAAGTGGTCTCTATTAACACAAGTGGTCTCTGTTATCAAGTGGCATATGCTAACATAATTGAAAAAAGATGTATCTGTTAATAAAAGTGGTCTGTTGATAAGAGGTATATGTTAACAAAAGTGGCCTCTGTTAACAAAAGCACTCTCTGTTAAAAAGTGGTCTTTGCTAATAAAAGCTGTCTTTGTTAACACAAGTGGTCTCTATTGAGTATTGACACAGGGCCATATGTTAACATAATAGAAAAAATATGTATCTGTCAATAAAAGCGATCTCTATTAAAAAAAGTGGTCTCTTTTGATAAGAGGCATATGTTAACAAAAATGGTCTCTATTAACAAAAGTGGTCTCTGTCTATTAAAAAATGGGCCTCCATTGAAAAATTCATCTCTGTTGACAGGAGGCATATGTCAACATAACAGAAAAAAATGCCTCTGTCAACAAAAAAGTGGCCTCTATTAAAAAGTTATCTCTGTTAAAAAATTGTCTCTATTAAAAAGTGGTCTCTGTTGGCAGAGGCATATGTCAATGGATTGCTCTATTGACAACAATTATTAGGCTAAATTATAGACAAAGCTATCTGTTGAAATGTTTGACAGAGATTATATAACCTTAGAGAGTATACAGTGGATTATTGAACAATTTGATTACGTACAATCATTTTAGAATTTTTTCACGAAAGAAAGTAGATTTTTAATAGCGGTGCTAAATTATTTTGGAAAAAGTTGGGTGAGGAGCCTAGCAAGGTGATGAAAGCCAAGCAGCAGGCTAAGCTAGTGCTGTAGGAGAAGGAGTCTTGTTTCCAGGGACGAGGCTAGGCATCTACAGGTAGAGTTTGAGGCCGTAAGAAAAAAGAACGAAGAGCTCGAGACTTCCTTGGCAACCAAAAGGTCAAAGTTAGAACAAGCTCTGAAAGAATTTGAGGACAGAGGTCAGCTTGACGAGCTTATCAGTTATCAAGAGGCGATGGCAAAGTACAAGAGCTCAGTAGAGTATAAGCGGAGTATTGACAAGCTTTACCTTGAGACTGCCAAGGATATTATTGTCGAGATTAAGACGGCTTGTCCTGGCATTCCTCAAACGACGCGTTGCCAAAATCAAACAAGACTGTGGCGTGGAAAGCTCTGATGACAAGGAAAGTGAGGAAGAGGTCACAACACCCCGAGATTTAGGCCTAGCTCCCTTGTTCCCCTGCTCTCCCCTTTTGTAACTTCTCCTTATTAAATGAATGAATGAAATTTTCTTTAACGGTTAGTTCTTTATTACAACGCGTTTAAATAACTCGGCCATAAATTACAAACGCACTCATTAATCATAGCTCTTTGTCGTTAGAGCGTGTCTTTCTAGTAAAACTGAGCGAAATTTTTAGGCAAGTGTTAGGACACTAGCTAGAAGCTCATTCTAGCCGTGGTCACATGATACTTAACCCACAATTTCAATCTATAACAGGCTAAGATATGTAAATTAATTCTTTATTACTTGAAACATTTCAATTGCTAGGTCATGAAACTATGACCGGGAATTTGAGCTCGCTTGGGCTTTCAATCCCGCCTCCTTTGACCTAACACTTCGATTCAAAAACACAAAATCTCTCTACTAATAATATCTTTTCAAGTGCTCCGCATTCCATCGGTACATAAGTTCAATTCCCTATATGTCTTCGAGCTGATAAGCTCCAAATTTAGCTCGGTAAGGCCTTCTTAAATGGGCCCTAAGGTCCCCGAGGCTAACTCTCTGGTCGAGAGGAACACCTTTTGAAGGAAGAATCCCCTACTTTAAATCTCCGTGTCCTAACCTTCGTATTGTAGAACTTGGCACATCTCTGCGTTTATGTTGTGTTTCTAATTTCAGCTAGCTCCCTTTTTTAGCTAAGAGGTCGAGCTCGTTGCCAAGAAGCTCATTATTTTTTTGCTTCATTGAAGTATAGTACACTAGAAGTAGGGATCTCTAATTCTACTGGAATCATAGCTTCAGTTATATAGATAAGGGAAAAGAAGATCTCGTTTGTCGCATTCTGTATGTTGTTCGATACGACCAGAGAACCGCAAGTAGCTCCTCAGTCTAATTACCTTTTAGAGCTTCAAGTCACCTCTTCAAAGTTTACGTAATCACCTTGCTGAGGGCTTCGACCTGCCTGTTGGCTTGCAGATGATGGGGAGTTGAATAAAGTTTCTTTACCCCGATCTCTTCACAAATGGTCCTGATACTAGGGTTATCAAATTGCTTGCCATTATCTGTGACTATGGCATAAGGTACCCCAAATATACAGGTGATTAACTTTGAGATGAAGTTTGTTGTTTTCTACTATGTAATTGTAGCTAGAGCTTTAGCCTCTACCTATTTTGTGAAATAATCAACAGCTACAATAACGAACTGAGTTCATCCATTTCCTTTTGGGACGGGGCCAATGAGGTCAATACCCCATTTGGCAAAGGGCTGTGGCCCTATTACTGAGGTCAGCTCCTTTGGCGGACTCCGGATGAGTGGGGCCCAAATCTTTGACATTTATCACAAGCTCTAGCGAAGTCAATGGCACCTTTCTTGATTCGTGGCCAAAAATATCCATGCTTCAAGATTTTGTGGGTGAGGGAATGCCCACCTGAGTGGTTTCCACACACTCCGGAGTGGACCTCTTCTAACATGGGTCGTGCTTGTGCAGTGGAAAGGCACCTTAATAGAGGTCCATCAAAACTTCTTTTATATAATCTCCCATCTATTAGAGATAACCTAGCAACTTGGTGTCTGAGTCTTTTGGTTGATTTTCATAGCTGCTACCCCAGTTTTGTCAATCGACGGGGTAGTGAGTTCTCCAATTGGAATACTACTGAGCTCACGTAATCCCTTTGTTGTTGCCATCTTTGCCAGTGCATCTGCGTGGCTATTCTTAGCCTTTGGGATTCGCACAATTTAGTACTGCTCTACGTCCTTTAGCTCTCACATCAACTTGTCCTGGTACTGGGAGTGCTTCTTTCATCTCACTTCATATTTTCCGTTTGTTTGGTTCACTACGAGCTCAGAGTCACTCTTAATAATTAACTTCTTAATTCCCTTGGACTTTGCCACACTTATTCCTGCTAGAAGGGCTTTATACTTGGTCTCGTTGTTTATTGCATTAAACCCAATTCTGATCGCTTGACAATAATAGTGCCCTAATGGACTGACAGGACAATTCTATCTCCAGAGGTGTGCCTGGTAGAGGATCCATCAATGAGTAGCTTCTAAGCCAAGAGTCTCTGATCGTCAGTACCAAATTCAGACGGCTTGACCTCTACTATGAAATAAGCTAGACCTTGTCCTTTGATAGCTGTCCTAGGCTTGCAATGGAGTTTATACTGGCTAAGCTCAATTGACCATTTAACCAGATGCCCTGATAAGTCTGGTTTGTGAAGCACTTATTTTAGCAGAGCGTTATTCAAGACATCAATGATATGCTTGAAAAAATAGGGGCGGAGCTTCTTGGATGCCATCACTAAGGCATATGTGAGCTTCTCCATAGGTAGGTATCTGAGCTCTGCATCGTGTAAAGCATGGCTCACATAGTAAACCAGTAGTTGAGCTACCTCTTCAGTTCTGACTAGAACTACAATGATTGACGACTCCAAAATGGCTAAGTAGAAGGAGAGAGTTTCTCTATATTGTGGTTTAGATAGCAATGGGAGAGAGGAAAGATGTTTCTTCAGCTCATCAAACGCAACTTGACACTCTCTTATCCATTTGAACTTCTTGAACTTTTTGATGGCAGCGAAAAGGTGTTTACAGTTATCAGTTGAACGTAATACGAATCGATTCAAGACGGCAATTCAACCAGGCAAGCACTAGACCTCTTTTGCTAATCTTGGAGCTTCTATATCCAAAATAGCTTCAATTTTTTTTCTGGGTTTGCCTCAATTCCTCTCTTATTGACCATATACCAAAAGAATTTCCCAGAGACTACTCAAGAAGAGCATTTTTTAGGATCTAATTTCATCTTATAGCTCATAAGCACCTGAAACATCCTTTCGAGGTCATTAATATGTTGCCCAGCTTGTAGGTTTTTGATAAGCATGTCATCTACGTAGACTTCCATGGTTTTACCGACTTGATCCTTAAATATGAGATCACAAAGGGCATCATTTTGTAATAATATAACCCTTTGTCAGTTATGAATGAGGTGTGCTCTTCATTATCTGGGTATATGAGAATTTAATGGTATCCTCAGTAAGTGTCCTTAAAGTTGAAAAGCTCATGACTTGTGGTTGTATCCACCATTTGGTCAATTCTCGACAAGGGATAACTATCTTTTGGGCAAGCTTTGTTCCATATTACTCTTTTCAACAAGCACAGGGTTTGCCACCCCCACTGGGGTAAAGGACCTCCCTTATAAATTTGTTGCCCAGGAGTTTATCCACTTCCTTAGCCAATGCCTCATATCTCTCATTGTTAAGAGGTCATATATTTTGCTTCATAGGCTTAAGTTTGGGATCAATGTTGAGCTTGTGACAAGCGTTTTTAGGTATATGCCCTCCATGTCTTTGTGAACCCATGTGAAGATGTCCAAATTACACTTTGGAATTGGATAAACTGAGTCCTTATTAGTTTTTTTTTTTTAAATTCAGCTCTAATTTTGAGCTCGACTTCTGGTCTGGAATTATCTAGAGCTCATCTCCAGGGCGAGCTTGCGCCCTTGACATCTTAATCTTGGGATCAAAGGTATAAACCTCCAAGGTTGATGATTTTCCTATTGCGTAGTCCAGATTACATTCTCATGTTGCTTGCTGATCACTTTACACGATGGCTGTCCCATGGTTAGTCAGAAAATTTTATGACGTAATGAAACACAGAGGTCATTGCTCTAAGCTCGTATATAATTTTCCATCCCAAGATAACGTTGTGGTTCGAAGGAGCATCAACGGCCACAAAGTTAGCCATGATCCTCCTCCTGAAAGACTCCTCTCCTAGCTCAACGAGAAGTGTGATATGCCCCTTAGGCTCAACAAAATTTCGGGTAAAGCCTTAGAGTCTGGTATCATATGGCTTCAAATTCTTCGGGTCAATATTCATCTATTGGAAAGTCTTCCAATAAATTATGATCATAGAGCTGCCGTTATCGACCACGGTCTTGTGAATTTTGATCCCTAACACTGGCATAGTTATGATGAGGGCATCTGCGTAGGGATGCAGAGTGCTATAAGCATCCTCATCGCAAAAAGTGAAAGAGCTCGTCTGAGTTGTGGGGGCTCATACTGTGAATAAGTGGTAGCAATTTGGGGCCTCTTTTATGAGATCTCGCATCTGTCTTTTACAACCCTCCATGCCTTGATTTCTGCTAACAAGCATATGGATCTCAGCTGGAGGTCGGTTCTGTGGAACTCAAGCGTTGAGGTCTACTTAAGAACTAGCTTGTCTATCCGGCCCTTGGCGATTGGCTACATATTCACCAAGATGTCTCTTCTCAATAAGCTTCTCAATTTTTGGCCTCATGTGCCAGCACTTGTCAATGTCGTGACCCACAGCTTTGTGGTACTTGCAATATTTGGACTGATTAGCATTCATCATGGGCTTTTTGATGGGCTTGGCCTTTTGTAACATTGGATCATTTTTCAAAAGGTTAAAAATGTGCTCAATAGAAGCGTTGAGCATAGTGAATGGTTTCAAAGAGGTAGATGGTTCTTTGTTTCTCTGTTGCTCCTTTTTGACTTTCTCATCTTTCTTCTCAACCTTTGATGGTCGCTCAAGCTTAGGACCTCTTTCAATGGCCTCCTCTGCACTTATGTACTTTTTTACCCTCATCGGGAGCTATTTGTAGGTATATGGTGGATTCTCATGCATTGTCCACCAAAAACGTGTTTCCTTATATAGACCTAATTTTACGACTATTAGGAGTGGCTCATCAGCCAATTTTTCCATTGTCATGACCTACTTATTGAGACAGTTGAGATAGCTCTTGAGTGACTCAGACTTTGATCTCTTGATAGTTCCCAACATTTCCTTGGGAGTTGTCCTTACTTTGGATCCCACGAATTGTGTAGTAAACTCTGAATAGAGCTGCTCCAAACTGTGTACGGACCCTGGAGCTAAATTTCCATACCAGATGTCCAAAGGAAGCGCAAAGGCCTTGCACATTATAGGTCATATGGTGTTCTGAAGCTCCACCCATAACACATATCTATGAAGGTGAGTAATGGTGTATGTTTCACCATTGTAAGTCCTGATATGGGGAAGCTTCATCTTTAGCATCATAACGGCCTTTCTGATGGAAGGAACAAAAGGTAGCTCATTTCCCTTTGGACTGTTTTTGCTCAAGGTCATTCAGTCAGTTCCTTAGTTCGTCCAGCTCATGGACTTGTTGGGGAACTGACTGTTGGCCTTTATGGGTTTTAAAAGGAGGGCTTGATATATGGCTGTAGTGGGAAGTAGGTGTTCGGGTTCTCCTTTGTTGTCTTCTTTCCCTTGGGCGCAAGGGCTCAAGTGTCCTTGGCCTCCTCGGACCTTGCTGGGATTGAAGTCTTAATCTTGTAAATACACTACTTCCTCTTACATTTCTAGGAACAGTTGGGATTCCTCAGGCACTAGGTGTTGGCTGACCAGAACCTTGAGTCATTGTGGAGTGAAACTCAGTCTTCTTTTTACAAATTTTCTTGGAGGGTAAGCCCTTGTTGGAGATCTTTCCACGTGTTCAGCTCACCTAGAGGAGTCCTCCTGAGACGATTCACTCAGGCTACGTGGGCAAGTCAACGGGTTTTTTTGCTCTTGCAACCGCCTAACTTCTTGGGCAAGAGCTTCCATCTTCCTGCTTAAAGCTTCTATCTCAAATTCAGAGGCGGCTGCGAGGGGATAGCTCTTGCTGTGTTTCTCTGCCTCCTTTTTTATCCAGCGAGTATTTCTATGTTATAGCTTCTCATTCTTTGGCTTTGAGAGCGTCTTTGACTTATTTTTCTCGTCAAAAGTTTTTGCTAGGTTTTTGCGCCAATTTGTTGATGCTAAATTTTGGTTTTGACCTAACAAATGAATTTGTTTATGCGGAAAACTTGTATTTGAATTATTTTGAGCAATAGGTGCAAAGGTTTGAAGTGTTTGCTGAATTTATGAGAAGAGTTAAGAGAAGAGTAAATGCGAGAAAGTCAAAAAGTTGTTTCTGTGGGGAAAATTGATGCTTTCAGGCATTTCCTCTCTTGTTTATAGTATTCATTTTGGGTAAGTAATAATTACTGTCATTTAATGCTTAGCCAATGGGAGGCTTTGCAACTACAATTAGCTGGAGCTAAGTGTCAGCTTTGTTGACTAATTTCTAGCTAAATGACTACATGGAAAGGACAAGTGCCGACTTTACAATTAATGCAATAGTTCCATCAGCCTTAAGTGATAAAGTGTGCAACTGGGTATGTAATTTGCCTTTTAGCTTGTGTTACTGGAGGTCGTCAATATGACCTCACGAGGTAAATGATTTAGACCTGAGATTGACCATGTCGTTGCCAGGTCATTAGGTCGCTTGATAGAGTTGGCCATCCAGGCCCTACCGCAATGATCTGCTGACTTGTTGAGCTGACCGCCACATATGTAATTATATTATTTTACTAATTTTCTCTCTACAAATATATCGAGAATCATCAAGCGAGCAATTGAATAGCTAAAATCATTGGCCTTTAAGACCTAGTATTAACCCTAGTATATCACATACAGTAGCACTGCATCACGAGTCCAACTATTGAAATAGATAAGGTTTTGAGTTTGGAGTCAGACTTCCAATCACGTATCACTATTAGCTGGAACCCTAGAATCAAATAATACAGTAGCACTGCATCACGAGTCCAACTATTGAAATAGATAAGGTTTTGAGTTTGGAGTCAGACTTCCAATCACGTATCACTATTAGCTGAAAGAAGAGTACAAATTTAAATAAAAGAAAAGAAAAGAAAAGAATAATCATATATTAACATTAATTTCATTTATGTCTCGAGCCAAAATCTTGGCTGAATCAAAATCCAATTGAGAAAGAGACCTAATGGACAAGCAAGTTCATTGATAGAGCTCCATGCTAAAGATAAGATACAAATCGGTAGAGATAAAGTCCTATGTGAGAGGGATGCTAGTTGAAGAATCTCGAAGGCAACAACAGATCTAAGAGCGAGAGAGAGTCCTATGCGGCTGGGATATTTGGAAGGCAGCTAGGGATCAAAGACAGTGAAAGAGTCCTCTGCATCTTGAAGAATTCAAAAATCAGATAGAAACCTAAAAAATTAAAAAAAAAAAAGATGAAAAAGGATAAGATATAATATCTACCGCACATCTTACCAAAAAATAGCAAATAGACAGAAATATCCCCACTTAAAGTAGTTTAGGCGGGAAACTACAGTCAACTTCCACTGTAGCACCTTTTATTTAATTAATATATATAGATTTCTAACACTACTTTTTACATTTCCACACTCACTTTCACATCTTTCACTGCTATTTTATTATTACTATTAGGGTGTGTTTGATTGCAAGAATTTTCCTAAAAAAATGTCGATTTTGTACCAAAATTCCCACTTTAGCATTGTTTGATCGGTTTTTTCCGTGGAAAATGTTTTTCTACTTTTAGTCACGTGACCATATTTTCCTTGAAAAAAACAAGGAAAATATTTTCCTTAGGAGATAGGTTTTTTTTTCCCAGGGAATTGAAATTCCATGTATTTCCTAATATTGGGCTTTTTTAATTGAAAAAACATAAATAAATTGCATTACAAACGTTAAAAAAAAAAACGTTAGTTTGCAAAGGGGAAAAAAATATGACATATCCTCGGGAAGCCTGACATTTGTTTGCAATCAATTTCATTCAAGAATTTTTCTCTCCAGGTTTAACGACAATTCTTCAACTTTGATCAAGGTTTGTTTACTTTATCCTCCATTAATTAATGTATGAAAATTGAATTCATATCCTTCTTTTGGGTCTTGTTTTGAACCAACAGTAGTTTTTTTGAAACAACAGTATCAAAGTTAAATTCATATCCTTCAACAGTCTTTTTTTTTATGTATGAACAATTTCTATAGAGAAATGGATAATTCATGTGAACAAAGATAATGGCTATCAAATAATTGTTCAAAAAGAAAATAACAAAATTTGGAAAAACAAAAGATTGTTTCCATGGAAAATAATAGCTATAAAAACCAAAAGATGGATAATAACTACTATTTCTAGGTGGAAAATAAAGTTAATTAAATGCATGTAATTGACATTTCCCAAGAAAATTAATTATAGAAAATTCAATTGCCTAGAATTCATTTTCTTTCCACGCATTTCCATGCTTGCAATCAAACAGTACCTTATTATTTTTGATTTTTAAATTTCTCTATTGCTCTCATCTATTTTCACTTTTCTCGCATTTTTATTTCTTTTCAGTTGAAATAATTATCGTCTTTTTATTTTTTTGCTCCAATCACATTCGTAATGCACATCCCCGAAGATGCTCTCAGTAAAGCAAAAAGTGCAATTATCCAAGGGTTCTAGCATTATTAGCAATATTCAAAAAGGGGTAATACGTGGAAAAACGTTGAGACCAAAGTTTGTGATGAGATTCAAGGAAGTCAAAGCTCGATCCATGTACTGGTGGGCCTATCACACTGTCAAAGGCCAAGGAAATTTGAGACTCAATGATGGGACTAGTGCAACAATTCATAAATCAAGTCCAAATGGGAGAAGCACGGAAGGCCGGGATTGATTTGGAAGCAAATGAGCCAAGAGAAATCCTTTTGATTGAAGTAGGGACCAATCACGTGGAAGAAATGGAGCTTGAGGACTAAAGGGGGCTAAAAATCAAGTTTCGGATCAATCTGAAGCAAATTAGGAAGTTCAGGGACTAAACGGAATTTCTGGAAAGAAGCCATGCGGCCGCACAGCGATTATTAGAAAACTGCCGTTTTGGGCAGAATGTTTGGGGCGGGCGTACTCTTGAGGCAGTGCGCCCGCACTGATCAATCTTTAGCTGGGCGGCAATGATAAATTTCGAATTTTCAATCATTTTTTTTTGTTTTCTTTCTCATTTTTCTTGTATTTTCTTGGTTCCAAGACACACCTAGTATAAATAGGCCTCATTTTTATGTCTTAAAGTTGGCTTGGATATTAGAATTGAATGTGAGAATTTTCTCTCTTCCATTTTCATTGTTCTTCTTTGAATTTAATGAACTCTTAAAGGTTAACTTCTCTTGGGATTTGATCATATATCTTGAGTGCTTTCATCCACTACTCTTAGAGGTTAGGGTTTGTATCCTAGTTTACTTGCGTGTGATTGTTTGAGTTTAAGATCAACTATTTCCAATTCTTTAGCTTTCTTGAGACGAATCCATTCTTGTGGGAATCTTTAGTAAATATATCAAAGGGGTTCACATCATTTTGTGTCTAGATGCGCTTAAGCACACATTGTAAAAAGTGATGAATGCGTGATAAAACATACGTCGTGACAAAGCGTCGAGTCTAAGCTTTAAGGATAAGCGTCGGTTAAACAAGAATTGTTTGACCATTTTAGAACCTGATTATTAGACGTGCTAAAACAAGTAATGATTTAAAAAAGCGTAGGTTTATAAATAGATTTAAAATTCAAATTTTGTATAAGTGTTGAGATTTGATTGTGTCACATGGAGGAAATGATTAAAATGATGTGAGAGTTTACATCATATCAAATATGTCGTTAAATATGGTGTCACTATGTGTTTAAATTTAAATTTTAAATTGGTTGATAAATTCAATACATTTTTAATTAGTTGCGAAACGAAGTGTTAATAATAAAATTATTATTAGACAACTCGTTATAACAGTAGAATTGACAGTCGACTGAATCATTGACGCTTTATAAACGTCGATTCGTTGGAAATTCGTTGGACCGTTTGTGGGTTTGATTTTTAAGACGGCGAATTGGTAAGTTCTCATCATTGCTGCACTAGTTCAAATTTTGTGGCTCTTGTTTATCCTTTCATTTATTAGAGATTTATGGGCTCGCGTGTATATGCATAGGATTAGGATCAGTTAACTAATTGTCTAATTCTATACATAGGATTAGGATTTAACTCGATGGTGAATCTGGAATTTATTAAGCTTTGGAGCTTTTTCTTTTTCTCAATACGAGAAGAACAACGATTGGGATTTATTGAGCTTCACAAATCATTAAGGAGAAACGAGAAGCAAGAAAAATACCTAAAGTTTCCAAAATGATCAAACAAGTAACCAGCAGAATTGATGTTGAAAGATTTACGAGTAATAAAATTAAAAGATATAGTAATAATTATTGAAAGAATCTGAAATTTAAACAGAAGAAATGACAAGATGTATGAAAAATTAAAAAAGGAAAATTAAAAAATAAGAACAATTTGGAGGAACAACATTGTTGTCTAACTGCTCCGGGAAATTAGATCGGCTTTTGTGGATGTAAATCTGATTGTTGGTTCATCGTTGGCAGGCAGCTTGATGGACTGTAAGTCACTATTTGCAGTTTGTCAATGACATGAACACTAGAGCAAGGCAGAAGCCGAAAGGCAAAGTCAAGAATTTTCAACTTGCATAGATAGAAATGAGGGGTTTCGTTAATGTTTGGTTAATAGTTGAGTTAGAGTTGGGTCAAAACAATAATGTTGGATCTCAACCTGGTTTACTGGATAGAATTTCTTTTTACTTTTATTTTTTTGAATGAAATTTGCCCCATTTTATTCTATATATCCTTCATATTATAACGAGTGATAAAATTGGGGTGCTCTCTTCAAATACAAGAGTAACACCTGTCAGAGCGAAATTTAGCAAGATGATGAACAACATAATTAGCTTCCCTATTAATGACTACACAAGGGAGAAGGAAAAAGCGTGACATAACAGTGATAATTTTCCCGCCAATATTTCTTTCCTCGCTTCTCTCCCTTGGGTTTGCAATAGCTTCCACTCCAGGGGAATCTGATTCAAGTGTATCAAAGTGAAGACTAACGGCCATTTCCAACCTGACTAACACAGCCACGCATTCTCATAAGAGCACATCCAAATTCCCCTAATAAACACGAGTGAGGCTGAAGACAATTTTTCCCTTATCATTTCTGACAATAGCGTCAGCAGTCATTGTCAACTGTCCCAATCTCGGCTTTATCCATTTCTTTCCACGGTGACTGTACTTCTCCTATCTGCATTTCCCTCCACAAAGTTGACAAGCTTGTATTCAGGTCGATAGCTAGCGGCGCTTAGGAGGATCTGACGAGGATTGGATTTTTTATTCTCAAATAGTCAATAGTTTCTCTCATTTGAGCAGTTCCAAATGATAAGAAGGAAAAGTTAAAATTCTTCTCTCAACAACTTCTTCCACACAGCCAATTTGATTTCTCATACAGTAGCACTCAACTTCTGAGCAATGAAGGAATGAGATATACTCTTATCCCACATATCATCCAAACCATCACAGAAGAATAGGTCTTGAGAAACTTATTTAATTCAAAATTGCATCTACCACAAACTGGAGACTATGCTATTCTTCTTTCCTATAAGTTCTATTTAGTGGGAAGAAAATCTAATCTAACATGATCCACCAAATCAGAATCTTAATCTTACTGGGGAGTTTCATATTCCAAAGGGTTTCCATTTTCACCAGTTTTGCAACATCCGGTGCATTTTGCACGGTGGTGTTATACAAATTATAAGTGTCGGCTTGGATGGTGGTGTTAAAGACGGGCAGTACGTAGAGTGTTTTAATTAGAAAAAAATTAATTAAATAAAGTATTAATATACTTTGTGCATGAATTGTAAAGTGTATCATAAATTGCCATATCAATTGTAACGTGTATAATAGTATATTAAACAAATTATAATGTGTAACAAAACTTGTTATACAAATTTAAAGTGGTTGCGGCGGCAGTGGCGAGGACGACATTGACCCCAGAAAAAAAATTGTTTTGTTTAATGTGTAACATGAAATGTTACAGAATTTACAAAAAGTAGCATATGTGTGTGTGTGTGTGTGTGTATATATATATATTGTCATATATAACATAATATAATTCGTTACAAAAATAATTATAATTAAAAAGGAAACTAAGTATTTGATCAATAAAAAAAGGGAAAGAAAGAAGGTTGGGAAGTAAGTGTAAATTTATAGTTTCAAAACTTTGACTATTTATGCAACTTTCCCTTAAAACAATGGGTTAAGTCGTGTTGTTGGATTTCTTTTCCTAAGTATAATTAAAAATAAAATTATTTTTCTTAAAAAGAAAAAAAGGAAAAACACCATTATGTTTCGCCTTAAAAGAAAAAGAGGCCAGATGCAAACCCAAAAAATGATTAATTAAACATATGATTTGTCTATGAACTTAAACATATTTTATACTTATGTTATGCATGTTTTCTATTTTTATAGCATATCCTTGCTTTTTCTTTTTCTTTAAAATGTAAATTTATATAAATTTTAAATGAATCTAATTGTGTTAGTAATTTTATGTTGAGCAATATCAAATTGTTTTACTTATATATATAGTACTAGTTGTGAATTGTTATTTTCTTTGTTGAATATCAATTTATATTTTGTAAATTTGTTGTTAAAAATTCTATTTTATCATTTAAAATATTTTTAAATTAAAAAAATAATCTTTAGTTAATTAATTATTTCATCAGATCTTATTAATCTTCCAGCTGGTGTGTGTGTGTGTATATATATATATAGACACACACATAAACACATATATATATGTAACTCTCCTGTTGTTTCAATCGAAAATTACAACCCTAATGTAAAAATGCAATCCTAACAATTTTGAGCACCTATGGGTGGGCAATCTTGGCTTGTTCTTTAGAGATTCTTTCGTTGAAAATGTGATTCTTTTGGAGGACATTTGATATTGAGTTAAAAAGCAAATTTTTTAGGCTAAAAGTAAAATGTATGGTTAAGGGTGAGCTTGAGAAAAAGTGATTTTCTTAGAAAATCTCCAAAAAACAAGGTGTAAAAATCATGGTGAATGCACAATTTTGATCATGAACTGACCAACAATAAGAGAAAACGAAGGGGAAAAACTAGGAGGAAAGGTAATATGTAGGTTTGTGGCACTAAACTGGGTGTTCCCCCTTTTGTTAGAGAAAACGCTTGATCTTTTTTTCCTTTCCCCCCCTCACTTGGGACACATTTGATATTTGATTGCAAGTATGAAATTTGCATGGAGAGAAAATATTTTCTGTGAAGTTATATTACGTGTATTGTATTTTATAGAATATAAATTTCATAGTGTTTTTAATTGAAAATGGAATTTATATTATAAAGTTTGGAATTGCCGTGAGAAAAACTGTGTTAATCAAACATGGTAAAAAGATGAACTTGAATGTAAAAATTACATGTTCCATAGAAAATATTGACAACCATACACACTATACATGAAAACATAACAGGGCCATGGAACAAATAAGCAGCAAGCGATGACAACTTTCCAATGAGCAGATGCTCACGTGTTAAAATGAGTACTCCCTCACAATGAAGTTAGTCGGGCCACCCCATGTGAGGGGTCGGGCCACCCCATGTGAGGGGTGCTCATTTTAACATATGAGCATGGTGCTTCAAAAAAAAAATAATAATAATAACAATAAAGAATCCTAAAAATAAGGTTCATCGGTAG
>CAVNYN010223842.1:0-21620 GCA_963692815.1 Nyctanthes arbor-tristis | reverse complement strand
TCCCCCCATTTGTGTTGCTCCAAATGCTGCCGGAGCAGTACAAATAGGGGGAGAATCTCCCCATTTCGCTGCGGGAAATGGCAGCCAAATGGGAGAGATTCTCCCCTCCTATTGCTGCCGGAGCAGCACAAATGAGAGGGGAGAATCCCCCCATTTTGCTGCCATTTCCGGTCCAACGGCTTGCCGCCGCTGGAGCAGAAACTCCGGCAACCAAAATGGGAGGAGAATCCCCCAATTTCGCTGCCATTTCGGGGGGATTCTCCCTTCCATTTTGGCAGCCAGAGTTCTGGCTCAGGCGGCAGACCGCCGGACTTCGAGTGAATGGGAGAGGGGGACGTGGGGTGGGGTGGGTTGGTTTTTTAAGTTTTTTATTATTTTCAATCATTTTTTAAAAAAATTTAAAAAGTTTAAAGGCGTATAATTGTCATTTTGTTAAAATTTTGGTAGAATAGTGTAAAAAAGGACGATTTGTGTATATTTATCAAAGGCTGGGGGCTGTGGGGTGTGAAAACAAAGGTTGGGGACGAAATCAAAACTAAATTCAAAGGTTGGGGGCGATTTGTGAAATTAACCTTATTTATAATTGAATTAGTGATTTGGTATCCAGGAGAAAGGTTTTTGCAATCTTCCCTTGTGAATCTGAAATCACATAACTTTTTAGTAGATCTATCCATGGTAGTAGGATACTGCTTAGATTTTATTCCCAGTGTAGCAAATATTGAGATACTTTAGATTTTCATAGTAATAACTAATTAATAAACATGTTTTGTTCATACTAAGAGTATTCCTATACAACAATATACACGGTAAGAGAGAGATAAGACACATAAAATATCATATTTGAATTTTCTCTACCTTCTTTCTTACTCATTTTTTCCCTCTCTCTTTTTCCCCCTTTATTTTTCTCTATATATTGTCCTTTGACTCTAACTTGCCATTCCACTTGACAATTATTATTATTATTATTACTACTACTACTACTAGTAGAATTACCACCTGTGCGTTGCACGGGAATAACAGCAACAACAAATCCTAATGATAACATATATAAATTAAAGTAGTCAGTGTCAATCAACTATACATTAAAAGTAAGAGTACAAGTTGGCCCCCTAAACCATGTATTTTCAACAATGCTCTATAAATTGACAATAAATGGAAAAGTACCTTTTTCCAGAAAAAAAAAGGTCTTTCCTGTGATAGTGACTTAAAGGGACTTTGTTTAACATGATTTCTATGAAGTCATATCGGGCTCTATGTATGGAGCATGACTGATGTGGCTAATTTTCTGTTGCAGTCTTGCTCCATACACAGAGTCAGATATGACACCATAGAAAAAGTGCTTTGTTTAGTACTAGTATATTACAATCAAAAGAAATTGTTTACCCTTTCAAAAAAAAATTGTTTAATTAGGAACTTAAAATATAGATAACTTTGGCACTTCTCCACGAACATTTTTTTTGATAACTTGTTCATGACCCAGGATACTGGAAGAATACACAGTATTTCCTAACAATAAGCAATTCTCTTATTGAATGAGCTTATATACAGGAAAAGAAAGACAAATTGGCATAAATCTATATCTTTATTTTGAACTTGAAATAGATGGGAATCATGCAAAATTCATATAAATAGCGACATAAATAATCAATTAATAAATGAGTATTTTTATTTGTTTATTTTCCAAATTTTGATATCCTGTCCATAAGTGAAGCCAAACATAAAATAGGGGATGGGAAGAATAGTAAACTTTAAAATAAATAATGATAGTAAAACTTAAAATAACTTAAAACTTTAAGGGGATGGGAAAGATAATAAACCTTAAAATAAATTAAGCTTTAAATTCATATATTGAACTTAATCCTTTGATATATTCAAACATTGATGAAAAGGGGGATTGGAAACAGATTGCAATTGAGAAGATTTGGAAGTAGAGAGAGTAAATTCGGTTACGAAAGGAAAAACTTCACCAGAAGAATTGAAAAAAATTAGGATTCAAAGATTGGATTAAATCAGATCAGGATTAAAAGATTTAATAAAAAATTTCGGGATTGAAAAATAAAAAATGAAATGGGAGGAAAATATGCTAGAAGTTAGCTGAACTTTAGTGGAAGTAATAAGATATCAATGGAAAAATATAAAATTAATTAAAAAAACCCTCATCATATGACATCACCAGTGACATCACCAATTATCTTACAACGCCAGACAATTGGAGGGAAAAGATTTGCCAAATACCTTACTCTTATTATATATATATATATATTATATCAATATTATCAATCTTATTATGAGAATGACATCGTGAATAGTTTTTGGCTAATTTTAATCCAAGTGTTCCGCATATCTGTATTTTTCAGTACAAGTAGCAAAGAATGTAACTTCCATAGAATCAGGGATGGAAAAATAGGGATACAAGTTAGCTCTGGCTGCCCTTGGTACGAGTTAGCTCTAGCCTTCCGTCTAATAAATAAATAATATTACTCATTTGATATTGTTGTGTCAATTTTAAATACTCGCGAGCGCACGAATCGATTGAAATATAGAAACGTGAGTAACGAGGTCGATCCCATGAGGATTGCTATAAATATGGAACAACTCAATGAATTTGATTTAGATTTAACTCTAACCTAGTTCTAAATGATTTTCAAGATTTGATAAGTAAAATATAAACTAGTAAAAACAAGAACGTTTACGAAACAATCCAAAGGATAAACATTACCAAGGTTGCGGATTCCACCAATGTATAGTAAATAATTCATATCTTGTATTGATTCTAATATTTAAGTAATAATAAGAAATCAATCTTTTATTACCGCAAGTAATTTATCGTTAAGCTCAAAATATAACTAACCTAATGTAGATCCCCTTTCACTTCAAGTATGTAATTCTCTAAGCACTACATGTAACCAACTTAATTAATCACAAGTAGTTAAATAAAATTACGTGTTGAACTTTCAAAACCAAGCATGAATAAATTTTTTAACAATCAATAATACTTGATATTAGAGATAAAAGCATAATTTATCATTGATGAAATTGGAATCATGGACGTTTAGAGTACATAATATTTGGAATCAATAACAAAATAGAGAGTTATATAACTAACATGGTTTCATCATTCACCTAGGTAACAATAAAAATTAAGGATACATGAGATATGAATAAAGAACCGAATATGAGAAGTTATCTTTCACATCTAGCATTTGCTCATTCCAAAGTCGGCCTTTCAGCCTTTTGGCCTCCTCCTCCTCATATGTATTTTTCTCTCTCATAACTTCCTTTTGAATGATCACAAGAATACTCTTTATATAGAGAAAATCGGACAACTTTCTTCTTGCAACTTTCCTCATGCCAGGCTGGCTTTAGCAAATCTGATGGAAGTTGTAGCTGTATTTTTTGGAATATATTCATCGAATTTAGACTTGTCAAAAAAATAAAAGTTCTGTATAAATGAGTTGGTGATGTTCTAGAAAAAATTTCAGGCCAATTGGAATTTTGTAGGCCGAGATATGTCCAAAATAGCCAGCACTGCCACTTGTCCAGCAGCCATCAGGTTAATGCATCAACTTTCAAATTGTAGGCGATTTTTGAGGATCTATCATCCAGATTCAGAATTGGGTGATGAAATATGATATTTCTCTCTTAAAAGTTTCTTTCTAATGGAGCAAGAATAACAGGATTTGGATAACGACAGCTCGACATATCCATGAAACACCAACAGCTGTACAGACAGAAAGTTTGACGGTCAACTGTTCTGGTTATCTCTACTTGGCCCGTTTTTTGGTCGACTTAAGTTTGGAATCTGGGAAATTTATAAAGATGAATATTGTATATAGATCTCTTGGCTTCATTCTCCAACTCGAATCACACCAATCCAATATCTATAACTCCAGATATGATCAAAATAGTGAATGCTGTAGACTAGTCAACACCTTATCTTGATAAGAACACAACTTGGAACTTGATGAGGACTTTTGACAAATTTTTGAATCGAATTTGAATCTGGTCATATGAGATGATTTGGTATATATTTAAGTTATCTTTCCAATCCAACTTGAATCATCTTCTTCGGACATCTAGAACTCAATTTATCACGATTGTTTTGACACTTGCCCACAGTCGACATAATTGTTGAACATCCCGACTTGTCTTGATCAACTTGCGCCATGAACTTCCGACACTTGCAACATAAAAATACATCAATAAGTACCATTTTTTCATGTACAATACTTGCCAATATGCATATGAATACGTACTTTAATTAATTACATTTTTAGACTCTGTATTCACACAAAATGAACTTGTAGCATGAAAATCAATTTAGCTCAATAAAATGGTTGGATTAATATCAAATGAACATTTAGTGCCTTATAAATGATATATCAAAGATGCAAATTTTGACACTAATCAGATATAATACTTAATTCTGTTACATTTGAAATATTCGAAATTGTCTAATATAAAATGTGGAATTGATGTGGAAAGAAAGGCCAATTAGATGAGATTCAAACACGATAATGATATTCAAACAACCACTAACTCCAATTCAAATTTCCAATTGATGACAAGTCATTCTATGGCTTTATTGAATGACTAGACTAAAACTTGTGTGTCTTCTACAATTCATTCCAAAATTGAGCCCAATCACAATTGTACTATATATGCCGTATCAAATACGCAACTTGGGCAACTATTTAATAATTGTGGCCATCAAATGTGATGCAAATATAGTCACTCATATGTGACTGTCTGAACTCATTCCAGAATGTGAATCATTATTTTAGTCTTAGAATAAATTTCCTGAATTAACCATATATGTTATAATTCTTTTACCTGATAAACAATTAGATAAAATTAAATTAATTTTCATCTGATCTTTTAATAAAACTTTGGTCAATCAACGTATATCACATATTTACCACGTATCCACAGCACACTTATGAAGCCAACAAGAAGTCCTACCTCTTTTATAGACAAATGAAAATAACATGTACCCTACCAATCCTTGCCTCGTTTATGGACAAATTAAAATAACATGCCAGTAATCGGATCCATGATTAGTGCTGTAGCCACTAGGTCACCAATGTCAATGAAGGACAAAGGTCAACGGTCGTAGGGTCTTGGAAACGAGCCTCCGAGAGTCTCGCCCAACTTAACGACCAGACGACCAAAAGACGTGAATATCCGTTCTAGCGACCCATGGGACAAATCTCCTTTCCACGCATTACCGGGGTTCAGGACATCTAGCCTCTACGGCCACGAGGTCATGGCTCTCCAATCTACCTCCGCGACTTAGTAGACTTGTCACCTAAACAGCATCTTGAGAACCTGCGTGGGAAATCTTATCACTTATGATTGATTGGACTTCAACATTAAATACGAAACGGTAGTTACCCATCCCACGCATGGCTTAGGTAGCCATTAGTCAAAAGTAAAGGGTTAAACTCAGCTGATTTGACCCATACGTCATTCTTGTAGGTCCAGCATTAAATGTATGCAATCATTGTTCTTATACAAATGACAAGTTTACACTATAAATAGAGTGAATGAAGCCGAAAAAAGAGAGACCCGGAAAAAATCTCATTCTTCTTGTCTTTAGCACATTTACTCCTGTTGAAAGGAAATGAGTGGAAAACGTTCAGGAAGCCAATGAACAAGAAGCAGTGATGCTCGATTGTCTCACGGGTTTCAAAGGAACCGAAGCACAGCCAATGCCGGTCCCTCACGGCCACTGGCAACCACAGAAACTAAAGCCGTTCAACGGTAAAAAGCCCTCGGCGAAGAAGTACAGCGGTTGCAGCAATGTAACCCAACGTCCCAACAACAACCTGCAGGTTCCTCCCATGACAACTTCTCTTGGCGTGCAGAAAATGCAGAAAGATCTCCAACAAGAATGAATCCTCTGAGGGAACCTGTTAGAAGAAGGCTGAGCTTCACCCCAACGCAGAACTCTGGTCAGCCAGCCCCACATGGCAAGACTATACCAGTTCTTTCAAAAAACGCGGCCGGAAGTAGTGTGTTTACAAGGCTAGGGCTCGGTCCGCAGTGAGGAACTAGACGATCCAGGTCGCCTGAACCCCAACAAATGGGTGGATACAGATAGAGGAGGAGAAGCCCAACGCCAACTCACCATTAAAGTCATGCATCGAGTTCGTCTCTAAGGACCTCTCGAAGCCAGCAACCAGTCCCTCAGCAGATCCACGAGCTGGACGAGCTGAGGAAACAACTAAACGACCTTGAGCAAAAACAACTGAGGGCAAAGGAAGCTGATGACTTGTGAGGAAGGCTATCCCCATTTGACCTTACGATTCGAGAGGCTGTTATGCCGCCCAAAATGAAACTCCCTCAGATAAGAACTTACTGCGGTAAGTCAGACCCAGTAGCTCACCTCCACCGATACGTATCTTCAATGGAGCTCTAGAATGCAACCGGGGCTATCAGGTGTAAGGCCTTCGCACTTACTCTAGAAGGGAATGAACAAACCCGGTACAGCAACTTGGCCCGAGGATCTGTGCACAGTTGGGAGTAGCTCTTTTCTGAATTCGCATCCCAATTCATAGGGTCAAAGGCCAAGACAACCCCCAATGAGATGTTGGGAACCATCAAACAAGGAAAGGCCGAACCACTCAAGAGCTACCTAAACCGCTTCAATAAGCAGCTCATGACTATAGAAAAGGTGGCAGATGAATTGTTTTTGATAGCCGTCAAGTCAGGCCTTTATAAAGACACCCGTTTCTAGTTGGCCATGCACGAGGATCCCCCAAGCACTTATAGGGAACTTCTGAGAAGAGCCGAAAAATACATAAGCATAGAGGAAGCCATTGAAGGGAGTGTGAGGTCTGAAAAGCCTCTGAAGGACAACAAAAAAGACCAAAAGTTAAAAAAAGGACCTACGACGAGGCGAGAAGCAACCCAGCTCGGCTAAACCCTTTACAAAACTTAATCCTTCCGTTAAACACATCTTCAACGTCCCACAGAACGACCTAATCTTGCCCAAGGCAAGGCCTATAAAGACATCATTGAAAGATACCGACTAGTCCAAATACTGCAAGTACCATTAGAGTATGGGCCATGATAGGGACGAATGCAGGCACCTCAGGCAGGAGATTGAGAAGCTAATCGAACGGGCGTACCTGAGCGAATATGTGGCAAATCACCAAGGGCAGGATCAACAAGCTCGTCCCCACGCAGACCTCAGCGCCCAAGTCCCACGAAATAGACCTCCAGTCGAAATCCGTGTACTCGTTGGTGGAAACCACGGCATGGAGGGTTCCAAGAGACAAAGGCAAGGTCTCATGAGAGAAGCCCAGAATTGCTCTCTTTCTATAATGAGGATGCCTACGGCGTGTTATACCCTCAAGCAAACACCTTGGTCATCACCATGTCAGTTTCAGGGATTAATATCTACAAGATCTTGGTGGACAACGGAAGCACCGTAAACATCATCTACTGGCGAACTTTCCAGCATATGAAAATAGATCAGAAGAGCCTGAGGCCTTACGGGACTAGACTCTAGGTTTTTACCGGGGATTATGTGGAAGCAAAGGGTTAGATCGCACTCCTTGTGGAATTAGGTGATGAGTCATACAAAAGAAGGATAATGGCGGATTTCATCATTGTAGACGTACCTTCAAACCACAACGCCATTCTGGGGCACCTAATCTTATATGGGCTTAGGGCTGCAACTTCAATCTATCACTATGTCATGAAATTCCTTACCTGTTATGGGACGTCCGTTGTGCTAGGCGACCAATCTGGATTATGCTGAGGGCACGACTGCCCCCCTAGAAGTTCGCACACTTAATCCCAAAATGGAAGGAATAAAGTTGACAACCCACTCGAGCTCTTCTGGCCGGTTCAGTAACATTGGCCCTTGCTCTCTAAGAAGGGCTCTAACAAAGAGTACTAAGCCTAGATTTCTTTCTACATCTTGGCGACGCCTTTTACAAATGGAAAGATAGGGATTCAAGTTAGCTCTGGTTGTTCTTGGTAAGAGTTAGCTCTAACCTCCCATCTAAGTAAATAATATTACTCATTTGATAAATACTCAGTTGATAAGTACTATATATGCCATATCAAATACGCAACATGGGCACCAATTTAATAATTGTGGCCATCAAATGTGATGCAAATATAGCCACTCATATGTGACTGTCTGAACTCATTCCAGAACGTGAATCATTATTTTAGTCTTAGAATAAATTTCCTAAATTAATTCAACCACATATGTTATAATTCTTTTACCTGATAAGCAATTAGATAAAATTAAATTAATTTTCATCTGAGCTTTTAATAAAACTTTGGTCAATCAATGTATATCATATATTTACCACGGATCCACAGCACACTTATGAAGCCAACAGCAAGTCCTACCTCTTTTATAGACAAATGAAAATAACTACCAGTCTTTACCTCGTTTATGGAAAAATTAAAATAACATGTCAGTAACCGGATCCACGATTAGTGCTTTAGCCACAAGGTCGCCAATGTCAATGAAGGTCAAAGGTCAACCAAGGTCAACGGTCGTAGGGTCTTGGAAAAGTGCCTCAGAGAGCCTCGCCCAACTTAACGACCTAATGACCAGATGACTAAAAGACGTGAATATCCGTTCCAGCGACCCAAAGGACGAATCTCCTTTCCACCCGTTACCGGGGTTCAGGACATCTTGCCTCTACGGCCACGAGCTCATGGCTCCCCAATCTATCTCCGCGACCTAGTAGACTTGTCACCTAAACAGCATCTTGAGAACCTCCATGGAAAATCTTATCACTTATGACTGATTGGACTTCAATATTAAATGCAAAACAGTAGTTACCCATCCCACGCATGGCTTAGGCAGCCATTAGTAAAAAATGAAGGGTTAAACTCAGCCGATTTGGCACATATGTCATTCTTGTAGGTCCAGCATTAAATGTATGCAATCATTATTTTCATGCAAATGGCAAGTTTACACTATAAATAAAGTGAATGAAGCCGAAAAAAGGGAGACCCAGAAAAATATCATTCTTCTTGTCTTTAGTACATTTACTCTCTTCTATCTATTGCCAACATTCCTTGACTTTACACATTAACCACACAAGCCGATTCAAATACAAATTTCTCGCAAGTACAAATCTTATTTGTTGAGTCAAAGGTTGAATTTGATATCAACAAATTGGCGCCCTCTGTGGGAAATGCTACAAAAAAGCTATTAAAAAATACTCCCAATGAAAGGAAATGAGTGGAAAACATTCAGGAAGCCAAAGAACAAGAAGCAGTGTGCTCGATTGCCTCTCGGGTTTCAAAGGATCCGAAGCGCAGCCAATACCCGCCCCTTATAGCCATCGGCAACCACAGAAACTAAGGCCTTCCAGCGGCAAGTAAAAGCCCTCGCTGTAGAAGTGCAGCGGTTGCAGCAATGTAACCCAACGTCCCAACAACGACCGGCTGCCTCCTCCCATGACAACTCCTCTTGGTGTGCAAAAAATGCAGAAAGATTCCCAACAAGAATGAATCCTCTGAGGGAACCTGTTAGAAGAAGGTTGAGCTTTACCCCAACGTGAAACTCCTGTCATCTAGCCCCTTATGGTAGGACTACACCAGTTCCCTCTAGAAACGCGGCCGGAAGTAGCGTGTTCACAAGGCTAGGCCCCGGTCCGCAGCGAGGACCTCGACGACCCAGGTCGCCTGAACCCTAGCAACTTGGTGGACTCAGATAGAGGAGAAGAAGCCCAACACCAACTCACTGTTACAGCCATGCATCGAGTTTGCCTCCAAGGACCTCTTAGAGCCAGCAACCAGTCTCTCAGTAGATGCACAAGCTAGACGAGCTGAGGAAACAACTAAATGACTATGAGAAAAAATAGCTGAGGGCAAAGGGAGCTAACGACTTGTGGGGAAGACTCTGACCTCATGATTCGAGAGGCCGTTATGTCGTCCAAAATGAAACTCCCCCAAATAGGAACTTACTGCGGTGAGTCAGACCCAGTCACTCACCTCCATTGATATATATCTTGGTTGGAGCTCCAGAACATAACCGGGGCTATCATGTGTAAGGCTTTCGCACTTACTCTAGAAAAGAATGAACAAAACTTGTATGACAACTTGGCCTCAGGATCTATACACAGTTGGGAGCAGCTCTTTTCTGAATTCGTATCCCGATTCATGGGCTCAAAGGCCAGGACAACCCCCAAGGAGATGTTGGGGACCATCAAACAAGGAAAGGCCGAACCACTCAAGAGCTACCTAGACTGCTTCAACAGACAGGTCATGACTATGGAAAATGTGGCAGATGAATCGCTTTTGATAGCCATCAAGTCGAACCTTTATAAGGACATCCGTTTCTGGTAGGCCATGCACGAGGACCTCCCAAGCACTTATAGGAACTTTTGAGAAGAGCCAAAAAATACATAAGCGTGGAAGAAGCCATCGAAGGGAGTGTGAGGTCTGAAAAGCCTCTGCAGGACGACAAAAAAGATCAAAAGATAAAAAAAGACCTACAACGAGGCGAGAAGCCGCCCAGCTCAGCTAAACCCTTTACAAAAATCAATGCTTCCATTGAACACATCTTCAATGTCCCACAGAACGACCTAATCTTGCCCAAAGCAAGGCATATAAAGAAATCATTGAAAGATACCGACCAGTCCAAATACTGCAAGTACCATAAGAGTGTGGGCCATGACAGGGACGAATGCAGGCACCTCAAGTAGGAGATTGAGACACTAATTGAACGGGGGTACCTGAGTGAATACGTGGCAAATCACCAAGGGCAGGATCGACAAGCTCGTCCTCAAGCAGACCTCAACGCCCAAGTCCCACGGAGCAGACCTCCAGCCGAAATCCGCTTACTCGTTGGTGGAAACCACTGCATAAAGGGTTCCAAGAGACAAAGGCAAGGTCTCATGAGAGAAGCCTAGAATTGCAACCACTTGCTCACGGCACAGCCTTCGTCTCTCGAACTAGCTCGCTCTCCTTCTATAATGAGGATGCCTAAGGCGTGTTACGCCCTCACGCAGATGCCTTGGTCATCACCATGTTAGTTTCAAGGGTTAATATCTACAAGACCTTGGTGGACAATGGTATCACCGTAAACATCATCTACTGGCGAACTTTCCAGCAGATGAAAATAGATCAAAAGAGCCTGAGGCCTTACGAGACCAGACTCCAGGGTTTTACTAAGGATTATGTGGAAGCATAGGGTTATATTGCACTCCTCGTGGAATTAGGTGATGAGTCATGCAAAAGAAAGATAATGGCAGATTTCATTATTGTGGACATGCCTTCAAACCACAACACCATTCTAGAGCGCCCAATCTTATACGAGCTCAGGGCTGCAGCTTGAATCTATCACTACGTCATAAAATTCCCTACCTATTATGGGACTTTCTTTGTGCGAGGCGACCAATGGGCAGCACGAGAATGCAATCTGGATTATACTGAGGGCACGACTGCCCCACTAGAAGTTCGCACACTTAATCCCAAAATGGAGGAAATAAAGTTGACAACCCACCGAAGCTCTTCCGGCCGGTTCAGTAAGATTGGCCCTTGCTCCCCTAAGAAGGGCTCAAACAACGAGAGTCGCAGAAAAACAACCTCACCGACATGTGATCTAAAACAACAATGACAAGGACCAATCGAAGGAAAGACCGGGCAAAATCCTTACCATGTCCTCAAAGGGAAAGTATTCTTCACTGGTAGGACGGTCAAAAGCACAAGGATGAGTAAAAGATGCGTAGAAGACACAGAGTTGAAACACCCATTAAAGGTAAAATGCCTTAGAAAGGAAAAATGACGGATGTCGGGAGCCAACTCTAAATTTTGTATTGTCTCCAATTTTTTGCCAGAACTACATTCCTTCTAGCAAAAAAAGTGACCTCGAGTTCCACGGTAGGAGCAGCAGCCTCCACACCCTCTCTGGTAGGAATAGGGGTTTCTGACTGAGAGATGATCTCAACCACATCTTTCTTGTCGGAGCTCACATAGCCGCAATCTTCCTTCAGCCTGGCAACTTACTCTTTGAGGAAGGCCAAGTCACACTTAGGGCGCTTCTCACGACCTCCCCAAGGATCTCCTTAGCCCTCTCATAATAAAGGCTAGCATTAGCACTCTTATACTTCTCAGAGGCCTTGTACATCTCTACTGCCTCAGTATAACCAATGAGTCCGCAGGCAGCAGCACTATCCTCAGCCTCTCTTAGGGTAAGCTCGTAGTTCGACCTCTCCATCACTAGCTGAGTCCCCGGGTCCTTATATTTCTTCTTCCAGACCTCTAGCTAGATCCGTAGATCAGCTGATTCTCCCCCGGAAACATGAAGTTCGTGTTCTTTCTCTCTAAGAAGCAATTCCATCTCTTTCTTGGCCCTAATGGCCTTAGTCGCCTAGACAGAAAGCTTCTCTTTCTCTCCAATGAAGTGCTCCACACAGGCCATGGCGTGCTTCTCTAAAATGGCCAACCGAGCTCGCATCACTGCGCTGGCCTGCAAGATTCCCCCATTGAAGAGTTGACAGCAAAGCCTTCCCACTTCTTGGACCAGCCCTGCGCCAAGCTATTCATGGCGTCTATAACGACCTTGGGCATTCCCGAGACGCTAGTAGAAAGAGGCTTCCTGGCCAAATTGAGCTTAAGCAGCGCCTTCGATTTTTGCCATGAATCTTCTCCAGCTCGGCCAGGTGAGCTGGATCAGTCGGGAGAAAAAGATCCTCACACACAGGTCAAGTGGCCCCTAGCAGGTCGTTCCTTGCTGGCTAAAAGAGGTGTGGAAGCTCTCGGGGGTGAATCTGCAGGAGGCTCCCAGATGGCCAACCACTGATTATTAGAGCGCTCAAAGACGACCATATCATCAACAGTCATGGGTCGTTTTCCAGTAGCCCTCTGCTGCCTCAATTTTTTCTTCTCCTCCTGTCTCCTTAAAGCCTCAACGAGTTGTACAGCAGTCCTCATCCCTTTGGCTTGGTCGCGAGCAGCTCTACTCTTTTCCCACCCAGCTTTCTTCCTCTCAATTTCACGAACGGCCCGCTTTTGGCCTTGGAGAGATGTTTTTTCCTTAAAAAGAGAGCCAAGTGTCAGGTCATAGAAATCTCACAAGAAAAAAGTCGTCAAGCAAGCAACGAAAGGTTGATGAAGGGAGCAGTTGCTTACAGTTTTCGGGGTCCCTGGGAATGTGCTTGGTTCTGGGTACAGACTGACTAGTGCTGACCAAAAAATCCTCTTCTATCAATTCCGCAACGTCGCGATAATGCTCTGAAATCTGGCCAACAGTCTCTGCTTGCTCTTTAAATGACGGAGTTAACAGCAGACCTCGTTCAACACCTAATAAGAAAGGAAAACACAGTTAAACGTCAGTTCATCAGGCTGCAGGAATAACTTCATTGAAAACATGTTTACTAGGTTCCATGTAGCTCGTAGGGACATTTGCGTCCTCCTCACCCAGACTCAGTGGACTCCTCCACTCACCCCCACCCAGAACCAACTCTCTTTCCAGTTGGGCCCGGATTCAGACGCCCCCCTCACTAGGTTTCCCTAGAGGCTTAAGGTCCCAGCTTTGGGTCACGCAGCTACATGAAACCATCCATTTTCAGATGGCGAGGTCTTTCAGCACGTAATAAGAGTTAAAGTCTTCAGAGCTCAAATATCCCTAGTCTTTACGCTGCCAGAGAGCGAAGACCCCAATAATAGTCCTCCAGTTTGCAGGAGTGATTTGAGAAGGGGCGATTCCCTAAAACTTTAACAGCCCGGTAACGCATCGCAGAAATGGAATGCAAAAGCCAGCCTTAAAACATCCTCGTGTTCGCTGCAGCACATCCCCTCGGGGGACAATGAGCCCACTCCTCTTCATAAGGGACCCAGAGCACAACGCGGTCTGGAACACGATAGTTTTGCCATAGCGCAATCAAGTCGCTCTCCTTCACCTTCGAAGGAATATGTTTGCAAGCCCATGGCCGGTCTTTATCTCGAATCACCGCCACCGGAGGCCTCCCGCTAGAATTAACGTCCGCTTCATTGCTTTCTCTCTCTCTTTATCTCTCATTGTCCCCGTCCCGCCGCTTTCTCATCCGTGGATCTTTCTACATCCACCACAACTCCTTCTTCAGCGCCTCTCCCCGAAAGAAAACTCTCTCGACCCTTCATTTCACAATGTCCCAACATATTCTGAATGCTAATCAAGGATTCCAACTGAAAAAATTCCCAAGAAATAGAAAGAAGAATAGTTACCTTTACAATAAGGGTATCGTGAAGCCTTCGAAATCTATGTTGAAAATTCGGGCGTGAAAAAGGAAAGCCTAAAAAACTGGCGGCCGAAGTCTCTTCGAAAGTTGATTACAGAATAAACAGAGGCGACGGGAAGAGAAAATAAGGTGGAAAGGGTATAAATAAGCTAGTGAGAAGAGAAACTGTGATAAGGTAACAGGATGGCTATCGCGTGTTTGACATCGGGAAATGAAGAGGCATCGGTCGGAATAATAATCAATGCCTTTAAATCCCTAGAACACGCCATTCTCTCAGATGACCGACACATGGCAGAGTGTGCCATACCAATCGTTTTGAAATTCAAAGAACCAGGCTTTAGACGGCAAAGAAATCTTAGAAGAAAATTGTCAACATTATTACAAGACCGCTAACCCTGAGGTCCATGAACAGCGGCCTTGAGGGGGCATTTTGTAGCCACTAGGTCACCAATGTCAACGAAGGTCAAAGGTCAACCAAGGTTAACAGTCGTAGGGTTTTGGAAATTAGCCTATGAGAGCCTCCCCCAACTTAACGACCTAGCGACCAGACGACTAAAAGATGTGAATATCTGTTCCAGCGACCCAAAGGACGAATCTCCCTTCTACGCGTTGTCGGGGTTCAGGACGTCTAGTATCTACGCCCACGAGCTCGTGGCTCCCCAATCTACCTCCGCGACCTAGTAGGCTTGTCATATAAACAGTATCTTGAGAACCCATGTGGGAAATCTCATCACTTATAACTGATTGGATGTCAACATTAAATGCGAAGCGGTGGTTACCCATCTTACGCATGGCTTAGGCAGCAATTAGTCAAAAGTGAAGGGTTAAGCTCAGCCGATTTGACTCATATGTCATTCTTGTGAGTCCAACATTAAATGCATGTAATCATTGTTTCCATGTAAATGGCAAGTATACACCATAAATAGAGTAAATGAAGCTGAAAAAAGGGAGACCCAGAAAAAATCTTATTCTTCTTGTCTTTGTCACATTTACTTTCTTCTATTTATTGCAAATATTCCTTGCCTTTACACATTAACTACATAAGCCGATTCAAATATAAATTTCCCGCGAATACAAATCTTATTTGTTGAGTCAAATACTGAATTTGATATAAACAGGTGCAAATACATAAATTTTCAAACACCCAGATTAAGTGCTGTTAATGCACCCATGAGTTTTTTAGTTGTATTACAATTCTATAAAATGTAGTTTTACAGTGCCAAATTGATTTATGACTATTGTACAGTAATCAATCAAATTAGCTTAATTAATTAATTAATGTATATGATCAATTACCACACCATTGGACATTGTGATGTCAAATTATAGTGACAGGACATTTGTTAGTCTCGTTAGTGTCTACCAGCTATGCATTGCTAATACAATCTGCAAATAATCAACAATCATCAGGGGAAAAATCTGAACTAAAATTAATAGTTCAAATAATATAAATGTTATATGCTATGGTCTAAGGAAGTGAGGGCAACGGTGTTGGCCACCATTGATGCACGAGAGGGAATGAGTTCACGGCATAATAACGAAAACTATCTCCACAATATTTTACGTCATAAAATTGGCATGATGTTTGGAACTTACTTTGTTGCATGTTAAACTGTACTACAAAACTATTTACCTTTAAGAATATAACCTTTAAGAATGTACAAAACTCACTAACGAATTATGGAATCCGAGGAAACTAAAGAATGGTTGACTTCTACGGAAATGTACTTCCAAGAAACTCTAAATCAACCTCGTACATGCATACGTATTACGTATAGAATCTTTATCTATCTATTTCCGTTTCTATACGCATTCTTGTTCTCTAGTCTGCACCTATTCCTCTTTGTTGGGCTCAGCGTTTTAATTTAGTTGAACTTATTTAAGCTACGCATCAATAATGATATGGGCGGATGGCGGTATAGTTTGACAGTATCGATGAACAAGAGTTTAACTTTTCTTTTTTCCTTTTTGATAGCTAGCTACTTAATGCCATCATGGTTCACAAAAACGCTTAAAAAGTACTCTCTCTATTTCAAATATATAGTCCAATTTGTTTTTTCACAAAGGTTATTAAATGTACTGAAAAGACCAATTTTGTAATCTGCATTACTAATTTGTTCCTATTTAACGAGTATAATTTAAAATTGATAATTACAATTGAGTATTAAATCAGAGTAGATTAGTAAAATAATGTAAATTAGACTTTTCAATGTGAAAAAAGAACCATATATTTGAAACAACTCAAAGAGGAAAAGTGGACTATATATTTCGAAATTAAGAAGTATGTATTTTGCGTTGAAATTGTTACAAAAATTGATGAAAACATTATTTAATAAAATGATTTAATGGGCCGTAAAAATGATTTGGCACGATTTATGCCATTAGACGTGTATTTTGGGATCTCTGTTCATGCAACTAGAGTCGTACCTCAATCAACTTCCATACATGCCTATAAATTCATGCACTTGGGGAACCTGTTGATCTGATTATCAGTTCCAACAAACTCATCTTGAAATAATGGAGACAAGGAGATCTGGAAACTTTGGACCAAGCGTTTGGGACGACGATTATGTGCAGTCCATATCTACTACACATAGGGTACCAGTACTATCAAGAAAATAGTTACTATCTAGTTCTTCTTTTCCCTTTTTTTTGGTTATCTGTCTCTGACAATTTTATGTTTAAAAAAAAACGTCCGCAGGGAAAAGAGTACTTGGAACTGGCCAAGGATTTGAAGGAAAAGACGAGGATTATCATCAATGAAACAGAGGACGAGCTTGATCAACTGATGCTTATTGATAATTTGCTAAGGCTTGATGTTTCTTACCATTTTCAGGATGAAATCAAGAAAATATTGGACAACATTAGTGATCAAAGTTGCAATAATAAGACCGAGGAGGATTTGTATTCAACAGCCCTCAGATTCAGACTCCTCAGACAGCATGGATATCAGGTCCCTCAAGGTAGAGTACCTCAAAATTTTTGAAGTTCAGACTCTTGTCCTGTTTCGGGTTTTTGACCAAATCTGAGATAACGAAAAACTCAAAAGACCTTAGACATGTCTAGTACGTAAGATTGATTGTCCACTTCAGAAATTCTTAAAAAATTCTTTAATCTTTGCAGAGGTTTTCTGCGGTTTCATGGCTGAGGAGGGAAATTTTGTTGAAGAAATTTCTGGTAATGTGGAGGGACTTCTATCTCTATATGAAGCTTCATTTCTATCCATGGAAAACGAAAGCATCCTGGACGCGGCTAAAGATTTTTCGATTCATCATCTTAAAGAAAGACTGAAGCATATTACAGTCACAGATGAGAATCTAACAGAGCAAGTCAGCCATGCATTGGAGCTTCCTCTGCATTGGAGAGTGCAGAAACTGGAAGCTAAATGGTTCATAAATGTGTACGAGAAGAGGCTTGATGCAAACCTTATTTTGCTCGAATTTGCCAAGTTGGATTTTAACATAGTACAGGCTATATACCAGGATGAAGTAAAGCAAATGTCAAGGTAAGTAGAATCACATTAAAGTTCCATCTGTTATTGATAAAGATTTGTGTTTCCACTTTAATAATAATATAAAACTTTAATTTCAGGTGGTATAGAGAAACTTGTCTTCCAGAAAAGTTGAGCTTTGCTAGGCACAGATTGGTGGAGTGTTGCTTGTGGGCATTGGGGTTCACTCCAGAACCTCGATTCCGATACTGTAGGACGATGCTAACCAAGATTGCTGTACTCTTAACAATAATTGATGACATATACGACGTCTATGGTACCTTGGAGGAACTTGAGCTATTCACAAATATCGTTGAGAGGTTGGTGTCTAATGCACAATGTTAATCAATCCTCGTTCATAGTCCCTCAATCTGATCCATTTTCACCTCTATCCGACCCCTGAAACCCACAAATTAAAATAAAGATTTAGATTTGATGATTCCCGTCCCTCAAAGAAAATTGAAAAATTCATTCTTTTTGTATATGATCAGGTGGGATATCAATGCACTGTACCAGCTACCGGAATACATGAGGATTTGCTTCCTGGCTCTCTTCAACATCACTAATGAAATGGCTAATGACGTTCTGAAACAGCAAGGTGTCAACATAATCTCGAATACACAAAAATTGGTAAGAACATTAATTTTTCCTCTGCATATTAAATATTAATTGAGATTCCTCTGTCATTTGTTTTGTTTTACACAATTAGTTTGCAGAGCTCTGTGGAACTTACTTGATAGAAGCAAGATGGTACAACAGTGGGTATATTCCCAGCCTGAGCGAGTACCTCAACACAGCCTGGATATCCATCACTGGGCCTTTGCTTCTTTTCCATGCTTATTTTTGCACAATAAATCCTATTAAAAAGAAGGATTTGGGACTTTTGGAGCAGTACCCTGGTATCATTCGCTTGCCGTCGCTGGTTCTTCGTCTGACAGATGACTTGGGAACTTCATCCGTATGCAAATTCAACTCTACTTATAACATGCTTAATACACAATACTGGATAGTTATGTATAGAAAAAAGACATGAAAAATCTTTTTCATGTGTCTTGCAATATAGTGTTTTTAACCAAACTTCCTGGAAGCTCTTGAAAATCATCAACAAACACAACCACACAAGTAAAATAATGTATTTTACATTTGATATCCAGGACGAAATCAAGAGAGGTGATGTTCCAAAATCAATCCAGTGTTACATGCACGACGTGGGGTGCTCGGAAGAGGATGCTAGAGACTATGTCAAGTACGTAATTGAAGTGACATGGAAGAAAATGAACAAGGAAATCCTAATGGACAGACCCGTCAAGGGCTTCATTACCACTGCAATGAATCTAGCAAGGATTGCTCAATGCTTTTACCAGGATGGAGATGGATTTGGAGTTCCCCTTGGGGGAACCAAAGAAAAATTAGCTTCTCTGATTCTTGAGCCAATTCCCCTGTAATCCTATACAAGAAAGTCAGAATTTCACATCAAATTTCCAGTCAAGTTGTTATGAAATAATTGTACAATAAAACTGTTTTTCATAATTCAAACTATTGACTACTGTTCAATTCATAGCATCCATCAAACTTGCAATGCTGAATAGATAACAGTTGACAAATGCGAGGCATTGAACGAGATTTCAGGTAAAGATTACATCAAGTAGAAATGGAATGCTAACCGAGGCATTCTCATCAAATCTACACAAACTCCACGATGAATATTTCAACTAAGAAATCATTGAACATCTTAGATTATCCTGAAAAATACACTTAGCGATTATAACACAAACATGTGTTTATTGCTTCTCTTTTGTGGTTTCACCTGGCTTGATGGTTGAATAGCTTCAGCTTTCAGCAGGAAAGTGACCGGTTTTCAGTTATTGTGCCCTTCAGGACAGATGAATCTCAAGACAACAGTTTTTCTGCAAATGCAAAGCCTTCGCAGGAGATTGTTCATCAAAGAAATATGACAGGGATCCTTCAGGATGATTGCTTTCACATGTTAAACACACTAATCATCTTGATACTCTAGTAACCATTAATCTGAGGACTTGGGATTGGGCCTGTTAGTCGAGAAAAAGGCACCTGACCCCGGCTGGGAACACCTTTTGGACTAGAAAACTGACCAGCAGCTGTAGGATCAGAGCCAGATTTTGAGAAGGCCTGTGCAAGCTCAACCACAGAAGCTACTTTTCCATACCGGGTCCAGCTGCCCTTGGGGATATGGAATTTTGAGGTTCAAGGCCTCAGGGGAAGGTGGCCTCCCTTGTTGTTGACTTTGATGCTTCTCAATCTTTGAGAATCAGACCTTTCGGAATCCATCCTGTTTTCTCTCCTATCGGCGTGCTTTGCTGTCCTTTTATCCCCATTACCATTACCAGTTTTCCCACTGTAATGATTTAGTATTTGCATGCACAGATGCAGAGATGCTATCTCAATCTTGGGAGAATCTGGCTTGACCCTAAAATAGCAATTGAAACAAATAAAAAAATATAAGTCAACATGTAATTGCAAGTATAAAATGTCATATGTGAAATCCCTCCAACTATATGAATACTTAAGGTATTCAGACCAAGAAGACACAGAAAAATTTTTCAATAATATATTAAACTTTGTTCCCTATCAAGGAAAAACATTTAAGTAACAATAAAAAATTAAGAAAAAAAGGCACCTAGAGAAAAATTCACTGCCATGATTTCTTGCAGCAGCATCACGAATTCGTCGCTTCTTCAGAACCTAATAAAAAGAACGACACAGAATTAAATGATGATAAAGCCAACTGAAGTACACGCAAAAATTAGACATAGTTATGAGCCACAACGGCCACTATTCATAAGAGAATTATTCACAGAGGCTTTGGCGAGAAGCATGAGAATATACTGGAGAAATTTCTTAAGACAACTGTTTCATGGCATTGTAAAAGAAGGAAAGTGAGAGGAGATTGGGTTTGTGAAGAGCCACCCAACAGATTAACTAATACTATTTTTATTTTTTTTTAAATAGTAATTGATCAAACCATTTTTATTCACATATTTTTGAGAATCTACAAGCAGTAACTGCTTCACCACTCATTCATTCATTTCTATTTTAGGGAAAAATAGACACCTAAAGAGGGCTGTAATGTCAAAACCAGCACAGCATCCAAAACTATTTGAATGAAATTTGGAAACCAGTACAGCACATACACATTCTTTATATCATCATGGAATAACAGGAAATGAACTTACAACTTCCGGTGGTCTAGCACCTCTGAACACAACGTTCCTGCAAATGATGGCACACTGAACTAGTTAGGATATACAAGAAACTTCTGACTGAAAACTAGGTAATGAGAAAAAGCAAGAGCTATTTTAAGTATGTTGCCGAAAGATGAAATAATTTATGCCACTTTATCACTTGTGATGGATGAAATTTGAAGTGACTTTTTAAGTTGAACACAGCAGATAAAATCCTCCCGTAGTACTCTTGACACCAGTGTTACAATTTGCATTTATTGGTTGGCTCCTCGGGGTGAGACTAGTCAACAGTGCCTGGTGATCATAGATTGACTAATCGTCATTGTTAGATAATTGAAGTCTTGGTTTAAAGATTGGGTAATTATAATTAATCGTTAAAAGTGTGCCACATCAGTGATCCATACCATTTTAATCTAAAGGCCACGATTCAATTCTGGGTCATTTATTCAATCCTTCTAACCTTATATTTTCTCCTCAAGATATTCTTTAAGAGTGTGAGTGTGTGTGTGTGTGTGTGTGTGTGTATATATCTCTGTGTGTGTGTTTTCCCTCAGAGACGGCTGGAGATTCACGCTTTCTTCTCTCTTCTCTTTCCTCTATTTTCTCTCTTCTCATAAAATGGCAGCATTGTTGCCATTCCTTCTCTCCAACACAAACAAGATCGGAAGAGCGCGTGTAGGGAAAGAGTGTAGGCAATGGTGTAGA
>CAVNYN010223840.1:0-15634 GCA_963692815.1 Nyctanthes arbor-tristis | reverse complement strand
ATCCCTTATCTGATCCTATAGTTGACTCCAAGGTTTTGCCCATCCCAGCCGGCGATTTGAGTTTTGGGTCTGGTGCACAGCTTAAAAATTCTGTATGTATCCTGGACTTGAAGGAAATTTTTTGTGATTGCCCCAACATGGGTAAAGAATGCTTTGACAAGCCCCTTTTTCTTCCTTTTTTTTTTTTTATTAAATAAAAACCTAAAAAGTAGTGAATAAAAAGTCAAATGCTACACTGAACATACCATTCAAATGCCAAAATAGTTCTAATGAGACTCGTTTAGAGGAGGCTTGTGCTCGCCAATTGTTGAGCTAACATTGATCCCAATATCCAGGATTTCTCAAAACTACCTATATAGTAAATCCTTTGTCAAAGACTTGTAATTGTTAAGTATATGGATTATTTCATCCTTACAAAATACATGATGCTAACCAGGTAATATCTACCAGGTTGGCAGTTGGGCAAGGTGGTTGGCAGATACTCTTGGTATGGATGCTGATGGTTCTGTGCAAGAGAACAGCAGTGAGGACGATGACAGGAGGAATGGTGAACCTAAATGCTTCCCTCTTCTAAATGCCTTGAGTGATCTTCTAATGCTTCCAAAAGATATGCTTATGGATCGAGCAATCAGAATGGAGGTCCATTATACAATAACCCTTTTCTCTCTTTATTTTGCTGAATTTCTGCTTGCCTCTTTTATGGACCCCATATTCATGTAAATCTGTCTATAGGTTTGTCCATCGATCAGTCTTCCATTAGTTAAGCGAATATTATGCAATTTCACTCCAGACGAGTTCTGCCCTGATCCTGTCCCAGGTGCTGTGTTAGAAGCACTTAATGCTGAGGTATTTTGGTTTTTCCCTTTCTAGTCTTTTAGGCAACAAATCCATTTCTTTTTAGGGTTGGCTGGCCAGAACACGTCATGAAAACCACACTCAAAGGTCTTCATGGATATCTTGATTTAGATTGTGACGTATAATTCATGGCCGGTATCAAATTTATTAGGAACATTTCCTAGATAGATGGTCGTTATTCTTTATTTTCTACAAAAACAAAGGCCAATCTGTCTTCTGTTCTGTGTTTGCAGTGTATTATAGAACGGAGATTGTCTGGAGAAACCAGCAGCAGCTTCCCTTATCCTACTGCTCCAGTAGTGTACAAACCTCCTTCCTCTTCTGATGTTGCCGAAAAAACTGGTGAGGGTAGCGGAAAATCTCAGCTGTCCTCCAGCGCATCTTTTATACAGAGGAAGGGATACACGAGTGATGAAGAACTTGACGAGTTGGGGTCTTGTCTCTCATCCGTCACGGACAAATCACCATCATCTTCCACTAGTCCATCAAATGGGAACAGAACGCACAAAGATGAAACGGATTGTAACGGAGCCAATATTCGGTACAGACTTCTTCGGGAGGTGTGGACGGCCACATAGGGTTCATATAGTTGCTTGAGTCAATGTGTGATGCATTTTGTGTGTAAATATTGTTATGAAACAACGTGCCAAAGTACAGACAAACTTAAATCAACCGATGTTTCATATTCAAATCCTTGCATGGTTAGCTGTGTCAAATTATTAAACTTCATGCTACGGAAATGTTCAAATTTTTTGAAGGATAAGAGAATAAGCAACAAGCAATCTCTATATTGTAATTGAACATATTTCATCTTTAGTATATGAATAAAAACAAAAATTAAGATTTAGGAAAAGCTATATGTACATAATGTCTTAAATAATAATAGTTTACAACTTCACATTTATCGAAGCAGTAAATGAAGCGGTAAAATATGAATTCTTAATAATCCCTCTGTCTTTGCAAGAGCAAGATAGCATGATTAATATTGATGGAAAAATGGCAAGGGGACAAAGGGTAAAGCGAAAAAATGAGGGGGGGGAGCTATTATCAAATAATATATAAGGGAAAATCTAGTAATTACAGTGTTAAGAGATTTTTTTTTTAAAAAACTCTTTTTCAAATTATTTTGTCATTGCCTTTTTTTATCATACAATTGATATTCAGTTTTAAGAAAATATTATTTTTTAATTTTGTAATATATATTTTGAAGGAAGAAAATGAAGGGGGAAAGAGGTTTAGCCTCTCTTTTACCCAATTCCCCCACCAAAATAACTTAGTCCCCATTCCCTCTGTATACTAATTGACTTTATTTAGGTTCTTTCCCACAACATTAAATGCGCTCTAAGACATACTTGTATTCTACTATTGACTATTGTACAAAAATAGGCCACTTTTGTACTAAATTTTCTATAGAAACAGATCGTATTTTGAGTTTGAAGCCCGACTACCAATCATAAGGGGCCATGTGCATATTTTAAAATACGTGTGGCCCCCTGTAATTGGTGGTTGAGCTCCAAACTCAGAGCCCGATTTATTTCTATAGTCGAACTGTTTATTACTATGTGTTAGTTATAACTCAAAAATAGAGTTACAATAGAATTGCTAGTAAAAGTGTTAAAAGAATCTTTTTAGTTTCAAGTTAAAACTATTGTTAAAATTAATAACTAGACTTAACGTCATACATAAAATATAACATAATTGTGCTTGTCAAGCTTAACGTCATAAAGAAACTGAAAAACACAACTTTCATGGAATTAATGTACATTATATATTTGTAAGTAGCATATAATCAATTCCTTATTTTATTGACATAGTTTTAAATTCTTGTTATTAGTTTATCGATATCTCGATGAACCAATAATTTTTTTATTAATTCTATATTTAGTTTCAAAACTTGAACGTATTATTATATTTAGTTTCACACCCGTGCATGTACAGATATACTATATATACTTCACAACCGTATGTTTTATGGACATGTTATAGTGATAAAGTAAAATAAAATAGAGTAGGAGAATATAAAATCATAAAATTATACAATTGAACAAAGCAAAATTGAAATTCATTAAGCAAATATGAGATATATAACCAAAATGTAATACGCAGATAGAATCTCAAAATAAAAATTTTAAATTAAATTATTAAAAATATATATATAATAATAAGGAAAAATATAATAATAATATTGAAATCTCGATTAATATATTATCTATTTTCATGTAATTAAAATCTATTAGGTAAATATAAGATATAGCTAACTAAAATATAACATGTAGATAGAGTCTCAAAATAAAAATATTAAATTAAATAGTTAAAAGGAAAAGTATAATAATTGAACCAATAATTTTTTATTAATTTCTATTTTTTATTTCATTTAAAGACAACAAAATCTGAGAGTATTATATATTAGTTTCACACTCGTGTATTTCACGGACACAATATGCTTCACATCTGTGTATTTTACAGACATATTACGCCGACAAAATAAAATATAATGGAGTAGGAGAAAATAAAATAAGAAAATTACACAATCGAGTAAAGTAAAATTAAAATCTATTAGGCATATATGAGATATATCAAACGAAAATGTAATATATAGATAGAGTCCCAAAATAAAAGTATTAAATTAAATGATTAAAATAAAAAGTATAATATTAAGGAAAAGTAATATTGAAATCAAGATTGATATATTATCTATTTTCATGTAATTCAAACTCATTAGACAAATGTGAGATATATCTAACGAAAATGTAATATGTAGATAGAGTTTCAAAATATAAATATTAAATTAAATAATTAAAAGGAAAAATATAATAATAAGAAAAATTAATAAATGAACCAATAATTTTTTTATTAATTTTTAATTTTTATTTCCTTTAAATGCAATAAAACCCAATAGTATAATCTATATTAGTTTCTCAGTCGTACAGTTACGGACTTTTATGTTTAATACTCGTGCGTTTCATAGACATATTGTATTGAGAAAGTAAAAAATAATACATTAGGAGAACATAAAATCATGAAATTATACAATCAGACATAGTAAAATTGATTAAAATGTAGCGTGTAGATAGAGTTATGAAATAAAAAATATTAAATTAATATATAGATAGATTCTTAAAATAAAAATATTAAATGTAATATGTAAATAGAATTCTGAAATAAAAATATTAAATTAATATATAAATAAAGTCTCAAAATAAAAACATTAATTAAATGTAATATGTAGATAGAGTTCTGAAATAAAAATATTAAATTAATATGTAAATAGAGTCTCAAAATAAAAATATTAAATTTAATAATTGTATATATACACGTCATGTGAGTACATACAGTCATATGACATGCATACATGGGAGATAGAGGCGCCATAAGAGCACTAATGTAGGTGTGAAAGTTTTTTATTGATATTGATTTTTTTTTTTTTGCTTTTATTTTTATTTTATTCGAATTTTTTTAAAAAAAAACCAAATTATGTTATTATCATGCTACTAAATTTTTTAGTTAGCAATTAAAAGGTGCTATAGTCATTTTCAGTTAAAAAGAGTAGACAACACCAAAAATGTGAGAATTGCAGGTAAAATCATCACTTTCTAAAGGTTAAGGACGAAAAAACAAAAATACAAAAGGTTAGGGGTAGATCATGTCAATTAGCCTTCTATATTTTACATTCCTATTTTGCGAGAAATTATTTGTAGACCTCATCATTTCAATTATTCATATCTATTGTTAAAAAATAGCGTACAATTCATTGCTACATTGTTGCTGTGTTTACTTTTTATGTAAGTTTGATGGTGATTAACTACTCAAACTTTTATATTGTTACTGTCTTCTCCCCATGCAATGCGCGGGTGAGAATTCTAGTATTCATTATTTTGTTTCTCTCTTAAATGTTTAACTAAGATCAACTACCAACAATAATAACCAGCATAAACGGAATCTATTCTGCTTTACATAATCACAAGAACCCAAATTTGGACACTGTAATCTGAGAAAGTCCACCCAGAATTGGATTCTTTTCCATGTTCTTGAATACTCTCCGCAATGGAAAAATGAATTCTTAATTTCCATTCTTTCATACTTCAAATATGGGAATTTTCCATTCATGCAACATTCCCCTTCACTATAATAAAGATATATAAGAGACTACTGGTTCTCAAACCATCTTCCTCAATGAAACTCATCTGACAGCTTTTGAACTTCAATTAATGGAGAATCTATTAGAATTTTCACGTTCCCGGGTGTGGTCATATAACACCCTACTTAGAGTTAGCCAAGAAACTTGCAACCACCAGAAACTGCATCATATACCTGTGTCTGATCCAGGCCAATCTCAGTTGCATCAAGAAAAAGATACTGAAAACTGAATAGTTTGATTCTTGATCCTAAATGTGAACATTTCTTATTTAAGTTAAGCAGTGTTACACTACTGGTTATAGATTTGATCATAGTAATATTAAAACTATGCACATTTTTTGAGTTCCTGTTTTTCCATATAGACTGTAACTTCTTGAGAAGAAAGACCTAATCAATAGACATTTAATGCTCGCTTCTTGCAAACCGGTGTATTACAGCACTGGCATAAAATGTAAATTTCAATGCAGATTTAAGTAGTGCAAAAGAATATATTACAGTCACAAAACCAGGAAGTGAATACAGGTTCGACCGTTCGTTCCCTTCCTATATATCAGACCACACACATGACCATTCAGAAACAGAATATATACTTCGAAGAGGCATTTGAAATTAGGGAGCATTCACAATCAAAATGGTAATATTTGCTTAACGTTCAGAGAGGACCTGAAAACTGTTGGTTGGGTGAGAGAGAAGTGGATTTAGAGTTGATGGACCCAAGTATTTTGGCAACCTCAGACATTGATGGTCGTTTTTCTGGTATCACAGCTGTGCAATGTAGAGCAATCTCAAGAACTTCCAGCATTTGTTGTTGGGATGAACTGCAAATTTTTGGGTCAACAACTTTCAAGGCCCCATCTGTGATGTTTATCTTTCTTCTTACCCACTTGACAACATCAAGAGACTCCCCTGATTCTTCTTCTTGTTTTTCTGCTTTGCGGCCTGTAATGAGCTCCAACAAGATGACTCCAAATCCATACACGTCGATTTTATCTGTGGCTTTTTTAGTATAAACAAATTCTGCAGCACAAAAAATTTTGAATGAGGGATAGGTAAATCCAAACAATAATGCTATGTTATCGACAATAAATACCTGGTGCCAAGTAACAAGAAGATGATGATTCCGATGCCATGGTCGACTGAAATCCGTTTTCTCCAACAATCCAATCTAAAGCAATGTCGGTGAGCTTTGGTTGAAGATCAGCATCCAAAAGAATATTCGTGGACTTCACATTTCTGTGAAGTAAATGTGGAACATAGTCCTTGTGAAGATAAGCCAGTCCTTGAGCAATGCCAATGGCAATCTTTAGTCTAACAGTCCATGGTAAATCAAAGTTTGGCTTGTCAATTAGATCCGCGAGGCTTCCATTTGGCAAATATTCATATATCAGAAACATGGAATCGTCCGAATGACAGAAGCCAAGAATTTTGATAATGTTCTTATGCCTGATTTTTGCGATAGTTTTGATCTCAGTTTTCAAAGATTTAGAGGGCTGGCTGCAAAAGTTCGGTATCTTCTTAACAGCAACAAGTTCACCACTCGGTAAATTCACTATATAAACGCTTCCAAAAACTCCACCACCTCCTCTTGCAGTCTTCTCATCCATTAACATAAGCAAATCATGCTCAGTAATCCGAAGAGGATAGAAGAAAACAGATATCCAAATACCCAATGGAGACCTCAATTTGTAAGAGCGCCGCATAAGGTAAAATCCAAAAGCAACAATTACTAGTGCCAAAACAAAAGCTACAGAAACCAAGACACATGTTATTTTAGCGAAGCGTGACATTTTGCTCGTTGCCTTGTCATCCGGACAAGGATTGGTCAAGCCAGAGCCACATAGATTGGGATTCCCTTGCAAGAATGAAGCAGGAAGGCCTGATATCAATGAGTAAGGAACTCGACCCGAGAGCTGATTGAAAGAAACATTAAAGAGAGCCAGCTTCAAGTTTTGAAGTTGTTCTGGAATCAAACCAGTGAGATTATTACAAGAAAGATCTAGATAAGTTAAGACTGGAAGTTTAGCAAGAGATTCTGGTATCTCCCCAACAAAACGGTTATCTGCCAGGGACAGTGATACTAGTTTTCGGCATTTTGTCAGCGATGGGATCCTACCTGAAAGGTAATTTTGGGAGAGATTTATAATACTCATAACAGGCGAATCACACAAGTTTGGAGGAAGCTCTCCATAAAAACCATTGGATGACGCAGAGAACCTATACAAAGTTTTAATCTTTCCAAGTCCCAGAGGAATTTGACCAACAAAGCTATTTTTATCAATCTGAACCTGTTCCAGTTGAGCAGCCCCTGATATTGAATCCGGCATTTCCCCAGTAAATCTGTTGTTTTCCGCTCTAATAAGCTTAATTTTAGGTACTGACCATAGCCTAGAAGGGAAATTTCCCCCGAAACCATTGTTCTGAACTTGAAACCTCTCAAGATTTGTGCATTGGCTAATGGACTCATTAGGTATTGAACCATTGAAGAAATTTGTATGTAGACTAAGACTTACTAAACCTTTTGCCTCACAAACCCCATTTGGAAATGACCCACAAAGTTTATTTCTGGAAACATCAAAAGAAACCAAATTAGGGAGAAACAACTCCATCTTAGACATTTCACCAGTGAGATTATTCTGAGAAAGGTCCAAAATCATCAAACTTTTCAAGCCCACAAAGAAATTTGGTATTTCACCATAAAAACCAGAGCCTTGCAGTAGCAGCTGTTGAAGCTTATTGAGTTTACCAATATCAGCAGGAATTTCACTATCCAAGAATGGATTTTCAGACAAATCAAGAACCAAAAGCTCAGTCAAATTTCCAAAAACAAATGGAACACTACCTGAAAGCAAATTACCACCCAGTATGAGAAACTGAATCTGCTTCAGTGCACCAATGTTTTCTGGGATCTTCCCTTCAATATGATTTCTGCTCAAATCAAGAACCTTCAAGGACCCAAAATGAGAAATCTGCTCAGGAATTGTACCCCAAATGAGATTATTACTAATATTCAAACTTTCCAAAGACCCACATTGAGACAGATGAAGTGGAATGGGCTGGTTGAAAAGGTTATCAGCAAGATTAAGACTGCTAAGCTTAGAAATTGCACAAACAGATGCTGAGATTTCACCAGAAAGATTCAAGTTTTGAAGGCTAATACCAGACACAGATAAAGGAAATGTCTTTGTGCAAATGATTCCAGTCCAATTGCAATAGTGAATCCCTGAAGAGTTACTCCAATCTGAAAGAGAGCTCATGGGGTCTTTAATGGAGTCCTTGAAAGTAAGCAGAATGTCTGCTTCAGAAGTTGCAGAAATCACAAGAAAAAATGAAAACATGAAAGAAAATAGTAGAGTGCATTTGCAGGTGCTTGCCATTGGAGAAGACACTGGAGATGGCTGAGCTTTTTTGTGTTGTATATTGAATGGTATCTTTCTCACTATCCCTGTCAACAAAAATCTAATGGAAATGACCCTTAAAAAAGGTTACTGATATGAAGAATTGAAAAGTAGCAAAGTCAAATAAAAAGGCATATTTAGGGTTTTAAATGGATTGTCTTTTTCGACGGAATTTGGGGGTCGGACGACGCATCTACACTTTTAGAGCACGACCAATATATGGTCTTTGATCTTAGATGGTAAAGAGGAGAGAGATATAGAGAAGATAGTTATTTAATTGAATGTTGATAGAAAGAGGTGTAGAAAAAAAGAGAAAAAAATAAAAAAAATAAAGAGAGATAAATAGATAGATATTTAAAATAATAATAAAATAGTAGTGCAGAGATTGAGGATGAAGGTCTATTTATAGACCTTTCACGTGATATGATGAAGGAAAAATGAGGAAAAGGTGAGATAAACAAGAAACAAGTGATTAAAAAAAATTAAAAAAAATGGGACTCGCGATTTTTTTTTATTGTTTTTCTCTCTTTTTGGATCATGGGTTAAGATATAAGCATTAGAGATGCTTTTAGAAGAAAGGGGTCGGGGCGGATGTCGTCACAAATCACAATACAAGTCTACCGATAACAGTTTAAGTTCATTATCAATCTTGTATGATCCTTTAAGTGATGAATGTATGGGAAAAAGAGTAATTAGTAGATCGAGTTGCATTCCTTATTTCAGGTACAACATTAATATCAATGGGGCCAAGTGCTGAGGGATTTTGTCCAAAGCACAATAATTTGTGAGAAAAGAATCCAATGAAACACATATTGAATTATATAATACAAAGATATGACAAGATTTGACCTTTCACCAAGCATCTTAAAGGCCCTTCCGTCCAAATCACCTAACTATCCGTGCACGCGTGTAGTGTCTACACGACGCTCTTCCGATCTTGGAAATCGGGGTGGCGTCGGACGCGTCGGGTCGGGTTTAGCCTCAACCCGAACCCGGCCCGACACTGAATCGGGTTGGGGAGTTTGAAATCGAACCGAGCCGACTCGACTCGGTTTTATAACCCGACTCAACCTGAGTCAACTCGGGTTGACTCGGGTCTTGGGTTGGGCCGGCCCAATACCGGCCCAGCTTGAATTTCGGCCCAGAATTTCATCAATTTATTTTTTTGACATATTTCAAAGTGATTTAAGCCCAAAAAAATTAAAAATCGAGTTTTGTTATTTTTTTAGGTACGTTTCAATGTGATTCAAGTTTAATAAAACTAAACAAAGAACTTCAGTTGAGAGAGAGTTTTTGAGTGTTTTGAGTGAAATTGTAAAAGGAAAAACAAACTAATAATAAAGAATGAAAACGTTGTGATCTTAAAACGAAAAAAAAAATTGGTAAAAAAAAATGTATATATATATAACCGGGTTGACCGAGTCGGGTTAAGCGGGTTGACCCGGTTGGACCGGGTCTCTCTCTACCCCCAACCCGCGGCCAACCCGATTGCTACAGTAACCCGACCCGATCTGACCCGTTTCGGGCCATTAGAGTCTGGTTCGTTGGATTACCGGATCGGATGCCCAGCCCTTCTTAGAAATATCGGGTGGCTCCCTTACCTCGATTAATTTGCACGTATCTTATGAACTCACACGTGAGGTGATGGTCATATGAATAAAATTAACATGTAAAAAACACTGCATACATGAAGTGTCTCTAAATGAGAGGCTGACTCTGATGTTTTCAAATCAAAATTGGTAACACGCGTGTGTTTTCAGGAAAATGTCAATAACAGAATTTATGAGACAAATGGTATTTGTTTGAAATACAAGAATGTCAAAGCCGTGAACTTTTTTTGTGTGTGTACGTGTTTTTTTTTTTCAATTGAATTTGTAATTGGATCCTTTGAAAACCCACCCAAAAATTTTAAGAAAATTATTGAATTATTTAGAATTTAATAAAAATCTTTTGATTCAATTTAGAATTGGAAACTGAAATAAAATAATTTTAAAAAATTGCGACAAAATTAATTAATATAATAATTAAACTGCAGAGATGCTAATTACCCCGTGACTGACTACAGCCATACCAAAGTTTGTTACCCCACGACAATGGATGCTTTTCAAAAGGGGGAAAAATCTTATTATTATCCTTGTTATTTTTGTGTTACATTACATATTTGCTTCACATAATTTTAGCATGTTTAGACGACCCTTTTTTTCTGGAATATGTTTAGACGAGCTTATTAATTGGGGTGTTTCAATTTCATTTTTTTCCCTTTTTATTATTATATATATATATATTTGTCAAACATGATTTCTAAATTGGTGCTTTATACTAAACACATGTTTTCTAAGTGTACGTTGGTACATTAAATACAATCCTTTTTTTTTTTTTTTATATTAGCTCTGTCTCACAGAGATAGACTCATCTTAATTTTTACATAGATTTAGACAAGTGTAATTAATAATGTTTAAAAGGCACTATTAAATAAAAATAGTAAGTATATAAGAAAAGTAATATTCTAACTATATCTCAAAAGAAAAGTGACCTATATTTTGAGATAAATAAAAAAAGAATATATGTCTATCTTTGCAGGGCAGATCAATAATAATTGAAAAAAATGTGAAAAAAATTTGATGGGCAGTGAAATTCATGTTGCTTTTCCCTTGCGTTTATAATCATTAATTCCAGCATGAAGATGTTTGGTAATAATGCTCTCCAAATTACCATGCCAATTTGTCGCATAAAAATGTTGTCATATCATTCTAAAAAGTTAGGTAATTGAGAGTGTTAATTTAAAATATGGTTAATTACATTTAACGTTCTCAACCTTTCAAGTAAATTATAGATTACGTCTCCAATCTTTAAATTTTCTTCTGTGGTCCTCAACCTTTAATGAAATTTCAATTTTAGTCCCACTTAACAGAAAAAGTCCATTTTGTCCGTTAATGGCAAGGGAATTTTTGGTAACATATAAAAAATATATTTTTTAATTTAAAGTCCCACTCCCAGTGCCACCAGGAATAGCAGCACAGGGGGTCAGGACTTCCCCCTCCCCAAAGCTGCTGGAAGTGGCAGCAAAGAGATTGTCGAAAATGCCCGCCCAAATTTTTTTAATATTTTTTAAATTAAAATATATTTTTTTATGTTTTACCAAAAATGTCTCTGCCATTAACGGAGGAAATTGACGTTTTCCGTCTAAAGGGATTAAAATTGGGATTTCATTAAAGGTTGATGACTCACAGAAGGAAATTTAAAAGTTGGGGACGTTAAGTGTAATTAACCCTTTAAAATATTAGTTTTCTTTTGGGTAATTTACATCTGACGTCCCCAATCTTCCAACATTTAGTTGATTTCTTCCCTAACCTTTTTTTTTCTAGTCTCGTTGGTCTTCAATCTTTACACATATTTCTCCCTAGGTCCTTGATCACGGAATCTATCTATATTAGTCGTTTAATCCTTATAAAATGACACTTTTACCCTAATATGATAATTATAAAAAGAATGGTGTGGAAAAAGAAGAATATGTATAAGTGTGTATGAATAGCTTGTATAAGCGAGTGGACCAAAAAAATATACAGATGAATATATATAAGTGTGTAAAAGAGAAAGCGGTACAGAAATCAAAATAAATTTTTAAAATTTGTGCGTTTTTTCTTACTTTAAATAAAATTGTCTTTATAAAAAAAAGTGAACAATGAAAATTGATAAAAAATAGCATGTATGGATCTTTTGTACATATTTTGAAAGGTTGGGGACCTACATGCTTGAAAAAGGTTAGATATGAAATTGTTACTTTTCGCAAAGTTTGGGGACCTTTTGTGAAATTTACTCTTTCTTGTTTTAGTTAATCTTTTTGATTCCTCTATATGAGTATTTTCTACCTTTTTTTGTAATTTGTATTCTCACTACATGTGGGTTTATATTGTTGATTTCCTTGACGCTGTGTTTTAGTACGATAAACATCTATGCGCATTTATACTGCTATGATGCAGATTTGTTATTGTACTTTAAAAAAATTAATGATTCTTGTGCACATTGGCCAATAAGCAGTTAAGCACTTTGAAATTAGAAAAAAGAATAGTACAAGAGAGTTTTATGATTAATTTAATCACATACACATTAATGCTAATTAATATAGTTTTTTGTGTAAAAGTTACACAGATCTTAAGATTGTCAATGTATTGGAGTTTATGTTCAAACCTTTTGAGAGTTTCTAACATTTTGGCTTGTATTCCATCATCAATATTAAACATTTGCAACTTTTGAAATGGTATATTTTGTTATCATTAAATGTCCTACAATTGTAAACCTAAGTCCACTACTTATAACAAAAGTATTTTAATTTAATTCAATAAATACTCGTTTTTACGTACTTGTTTTAGCTAATCATTTTAATTGAAAAGGGCAAATTATGTCGTTATCGAATCACAAATACTATTTATTAAAAATATGCTTTTTTTTTCTTTTGCGACCATTATTAAAAATATGTTAATATTAACAAATCAATTTAGAATTAGTAGAATCATTAAATAACTAATCAGATTAAACGAATCTTCCAATGGTAATTTCATTGTGTAACAATAAGTTAGAAAGTAAATGGCTGTACATGATAGTTGAAGATTTAATGTTACAATTCTAATTAACTCACAAACTATTGATTAAGTGTTCAATTCTCCCCTCATACAATTCTTTGTAATAATATCAAAATAATAATATTTAACAAACGCCTGGATTAATTAGATTAAATAATAATCTTGGAAATACATCTTGAGTATTTACTAAGGATAGTTAGATTTACACTATAATTTTTGTTAATTACATCACATTTTAATTGCAGCAAATGTCCCTCAAGTTTGCTCATGTCACAATTATATCTCAAGTTATTGTTTGTTGTATTCTTATATGTAGCTGTCAAATCAAATCTTATATTTTTTTTGTCCCAAATCTTTTCCTCTAATAAATTTGCACATGTGGGTTATGGTTTCTTGGACTGGTAAGACGTGCCCACGCTTTAAGTAAAAGACTACTTCAGCACTATTCATCCCCGAGACTCCAATTTTCTTCTTCTGTAAATTGTGGTTTTGAATTCCTTTCACTCCGGTTCCTTCATCTACTTCACAAAGTATGAAATATAATCAAAATTCAGAACATAAGCAATTGTAATCATTAAGATATATGAAGAAATGTCACAAATTATACAGCCATTATATATTCTATCAATTGTCATTGCATATTTAACTCAAGTGACGACTAAACTTATTAGGGCATTGATCGGACTAAACATTTACATATTATTATGATGAAGGATTTTATTTTGTCTACACGTATATATGTTATTATGCATGCGTGAGACACATAGCACACATCTAGACTACAAACGTGATGTGCTTGTAGCTTAGATGTTTAACACATATACACGCATGTATAATAACATGCATGTATGGGCAAAATAAAATTCTTGTTATTATGATTATTCTTAGCTAAACAGGTTTAGTTAAATTGGTTCATTGAATCATTTGTCTAGGCCAATTGATCTAGATTTGAACTGATAGATCATATCATTTTTATATTGTCTATTATATCTTCCACATCATTAAATTGTTCATGTTGATAGCTGTCTTTTTGTCAATTTTGTTGAAAATCAGATTAATTTTTTTCTTCTAGGCACTTCTACATCTACAATACATAACATGGGAGAATGTAAAAGAAACTTGTGAATTTTAAAATTATCCTTATATATTTATCCTTAGTTGAAATGCTATTTTACCCTTATGTTTGTGTTTATTATATTAATTAAAAAAATATTGAACTTTTCATCTTCTTAATGATTAATTTCATAAAATTTCATTGAAATTCTACCAAATTTCAACAACAGTCACTAAAATTTAAAAATTTTAACAACAGTTAGATAAGTTACAAAACTTTCAATAGTCAACATAGATTAAAATTGCCCAGAATAATAGATTGTGGATTCAAAATATAGAACTATTTCTTTCACAGAGAAATCTGGTGGTGGGCAGAGAGATTTGGGTAGTAATAATCCTAGAAGTAACTCGAGGGAAAAATAAAGACAATCACTCATTTTCACGCGATATCAGCATTTTGAGTGAAAAGTTCATTGTGTGAATCACGATGGTACTATATTTTAAATCAATTTAAAGATTTTAAATGCTAATTTCTTGACACACGTACTTTACAATTTTCCCACAACTATACTCTATTTTGAACTGTATTACATAATTCCTTTGTCCCACAAAGACAGTTCAGTAGTTATTTCCACATAGATTAAGAAATAATAGTTAATATAGTTGAAATATTATATTTTATCTTAACTTTTCATATAAATCCTTATGTCTCATTAATTATTTGAAATATTTTTAATATATAGGTAGTTGAATAATAATACTTAGTTAGAGGCATATATAGAAATGAAAAATTAAATACATGCTCAATATAATAAGTGAACTATTTTTTTTTGACAGAAGGAATATACAATTGAAACCCCTTATATTATCTATTTATACTAAAATCTCAATTAATTTAATTTGATAATTTTTTTACGAAAATTCAAAGCCATCTTGATTGGCATTGGAGCACCTGATAAGGTACTTCTAGAATACTAGTCACATTCTAGTACCATAGATCTAGCACTAGTGCAATGTGGCCAGGGCACACTACATGGGAAATTATAAATATGTAGTATTCTCAATGCACACCACATGAATGTATGACACTATATGGTATTATATGACATTATATCATTTTTATTTGATGTACTTGAATTTTTTCTATGAATATGATATATAGCCAAATTTATGATCCTATATGATAACATATATATGATGTTACATCTAAGCAACTCTTACCATCTACAGTTGCAAAGCCATAATAATATAGATAACTTTTTCTCATTATTAGGGCTTGTTTGTTATCATTTATTTTTTCTCTTTATAAAATCACTTACCATGATTTGACAATTACTCAACAATCACTACACATTTCAAACTTCAATTAAATCTCCACCACTCATTTCCACTCATTATAAATTCTCTTTATAAATTTAAAAAATAAAGAGCTTCAAACAAGCTCTTAATTTGGTTAATGGTCAACCATTTTTTGCTTTTCCAATTTTGCGCTCCCCCTCCCTTCTACTCCTTTGTGTGCACAATTGATGATACAATTGAAATTGGTGGAAGTACAATCATTTTTAGCACAAACCCATTTGTAGACTTATTATTTCCTTGTTTCCATAAAATTGA